>JAHHUM010000899.1:432664-479402 GCA_036173005.1 Crenichthys baileyi
TAATCTGATTGTTTTTAGTGACAGTTTGAAGTCCAGCAAAGCCACAGCATCTCAATAATCCATGTAAAACCATGGGGTTGTCTCCTGTGCAGCTTTCTTGTTCTTAGAGCTGTTAAACTTTATTTCCTTCTAAATGAATGATTGAATGAATTTTCTGTCGTTGTTTTTATACATCAGAAAAAATTTGCACACCGCTTAATAAATTGACTTCTTAATAAAATGCCTAATAATAATAGAATGACCAAATAACTGGGCTAATGAAGAATTCTTCAAATGTAATATGTAAATGTATGTAATTAAAAAAAAAAAAGATTTATCTATCTCTAGATGACGATATCAATTACTATTAAGCTACATGTTTATTTTCAACATTTTCTTTCTTTTGCATTATTATTGTTTCATGTGCCCCTAATGTGGTGTACATTAGGGGCACTTAAGAGACAATTTAACTGTCTAAATATATTGTATGCATACATGGCACTTGATAGATAATACCCAAACAAATATGGCATCCAAACACTCCTTGATGTCTGCAATATTACAAACATTGATATTATGATCATGATTTGATATATTGTGCAAGTTGGTTGATCGATATTACTGAAAATTATCATAAACGTCTCAAAGAAAAGCTAATTTCTTTACATATTTTGAGTAGCCTAATTTGGCATTTATTGCATGCTACAAAAATGTGTACAAAGATTTAAGACCCTTCAAAGTGAAACATAGTAGCAGAGAGTCTTGTCAAAACTATTCCCAAAACACCTATTCATTGAAAAATGTGGCAGAGAAATCATTTGCAGTCCACTCAGCCGCTTAAAGCAAAAAATGAAAACTTACAGTGACTTTTGTCTTTTCTTTTGGCTCTTTAGTTGCGTCTAATGCTCATTCATCGCTGTGCTTCGGTTAAACACCAAAACGCTGTTTTTTGTTACCTAAATTGAAGTTCTCCCAAACTTTAGGCTCTTCTTGGTTTTCAAAAAAAGCTCTAAAACTCTGACTAATTTGTGACTGAAGCAGACTATCAATTATCACTGTTTTCACACATCTAGGACAAATGGAGCACACAGAGCAGCTGCAAGTAATAGTTTGTGTTTATGTAGAAAACTAGGAATTCAGAGAGGAAAAAAATCATACAGTCCCAAAAATCAAAATGTTAATGCCGACAGATTATTACGGTCGATGTCATTGATTATGTTGACTAGAAGGGGCCCAACTCCAGATGTTTACCCTTTAAGGAAGAGCTGCATTCTGCCCTTAGAGTCCAAAGATCACGGTGAGACTTAGTCCAAAGAACCACTTTACTGTCCAGCAGATGGCACTTTAGTCGTAATGATCTTATTCTCATTAGTTTGATAAAGGATTAGGATCAATGTGTGTTTCAGCTCTTTGGATAACCAGTTTCTATCTTCATTATTTGCTGTGGAGTTACAACAATATTACTGTAGCAATAGCAACTGTCATTCAGATCCAGAAACCTGATCATTTATTACTGCAACTACTAAGTTATTAGGTGACTCTAGTAAACACAACTACTTCTAAAAGCCTAGCCATCCAAAAATGGCTATTTGTTAGCCTCCTTACTTATTTGGACAATGTCCCAAGTATTTGTGTTGCAGGGTCAAATAGACATGAAATGAGGTTCTTGGCAGTGTGAATATTTTGATCTGGATTTAGTTTAATTTGACAGCATGATATTGACATTGTTCACAGTGATGAAGTTTGCATTTACCAGCCTATATTGAGCTTCACATAATGGCTGTTCGCTTTGGTTGTCAAAATCAAACATCCAGAGAAGAACGATGGAGGCCCAAAAGACCCATAGGCATATTTTGCACATAGCCAAAAGACGTCCATTGTCCAAATACGAAGATTGCGTCTGATGGTTTATTAATCCTTTAAAACAAGTATTAAACAAAGATCCATTCTCACTGTTTCCTGCTACTGTGTAATTTAAAGCATAATCCCAGTGATTTTTACTAGCTTTATAACTGCGTAACTGTTTATAAAAGGGGTACCCGCAGTTTTACCCGGCTTACTCACTAAACGGAACAATTATCTAATAATGAACTTACAAATGAAACTTGTAATTAAATCAAAATTTTGAAGAAATGCAAACAAAACTTTTAACTACTTCAAAGAAGTAAAAATATGAATAGCATGAATAGCTCCAACGCGTGTTTTTATTTTTGTTGTCATTATAAATAAAAACATTTTGAAGTTGCAAGATTTCATACGCCTTTCTTTGCTAACAGTCTTGTGGTTGTTTTTTTTTTTTTTAGGCGACTTGCTGTTGTAAAATCTGGAAACTCAAAACATTTAGCAGTTGTTGACATTATTTGGTTGGTGACTGCAGATTCAGGAAGATACTCTGTGAGTTTTGGTGAAGGGTGGAGATAATATCAAAATGGAATGTTATCTTGGCTGGAGACAAATTACGTGTGACTAAAGTATCTAAAACAATGAAATACATATTTGGAAATGGTAGTGAAATACTGATGCTACTAGATTATAAGTAGTATGTACAAGATCTCTTTCTTTCACGCTTCTACTTAAATGCCCAACTTTCATAATACAATATCAATGCAGCATGAACTTTTTACGTTTCTCTAAATGTATGTATGTATAGATAGATAGATTTCTGTGGTGGTTTTAGGACATCTTCCTCAGGGTTCCAGTAGCTTTGCATCAACCCTAAAATGCTGATGTTTAAGGACTTAAGTGATTAGAAGACCCCAACTTGTATATTGATTGTAATAAACAACTAATAAAGTCTTTACGCTGTGTGTGTGTGAGGTTCATTGGAAGTGGCAGGTGTCATGCATTAATTCAGCTGCCCCGGGGTTCAGTTTAAGTCCTGTCTGTGCACAGAGCCGCAGCTCCAGGGCGGTGCATGCCGTTGCAGCGCCGCTTGCAGCTTTCCTCCAATAGATTCAAACTGGGCGCTCCAGCCCGACAATAGAGGGCCTGTGAGTGGGAGGATCAGCTCGGGAGGGATCCTTCTGGCTTTGTTAACGCCCGGGAAGCCATTTTGGAAGTCAGCTTGTTGTGCTGTAGCAGTTAACACACACTTGCTACCTGCAAACTTTCGAGTCTTTCTGTCAGAAAAGAAGGTGTTGGAGCGGATCGATCAGTCCGCAGTAATTAGGACCCTCTGAGGATCCTTGCGGCGGGATGCTGGCGGAACTTGGCGCATCTTGCGTGGACCTTGTTCTTTCGGATTACGCTTTTAAAGAATAACAACATTCATGGATTACAACGCGGGCAAGTTGATCGCCGTGTTGCGGCCACTGTTTTGTGTTGATTTTGTTGCGCATTCTTATATAAATCTGTTTTTATTTAAACCTCGCTGCTCTCCTTTACCAGCAACTGTTTTGAAAGCAAACGCAGTATCCGGCCTTTGTTTATTTGATTAATTTATTGCGGATCTACACAATTTATGTTGTAATATATAATTAAATCTGGACGCAGTGTGTTAGACGTGTTTGCATTGAGAATTATAAAGACAGAGCGGCGCAGTGAGTGACGCTGTTATCTAAATACTGGCTGCTCCAAATATAGCGCAGCGCAACGTGAGAATGTTACGGGGCTCACATGTTATTTACCGGACAGTCCGCGGTTATTCTGAAAGTAAACATGTTTGATTTTAAACGGCGTTAGAGTCCGGAGCATTGTTCTGACGGTAGGTGGCCTAATGTTTTGCAGTGTTCGTCGCAGGTGGTTTGCGTAAAGGAGGCAGCAGAATATACGTATGATGGGAGGTGAACCAGTTTTTAAGATGACTATAGGGAAGCTGTCTTTGTGAAGCATGGTAACTGCAGTGCTGCATTTATGTTTGTTTTTTTTTTGCTGTTGTCGTTCAGCCTGTTTCATAGTCACTGCTCTGCAAAAAAAGAAAAAAATGCTTATTTTGGACTTGATTCATTGCATCTCTTGGCAGAAACTAACTAATCCTGGTTGAATTTAATCAGTCACCCTGGCTTTTGGGTATTTGTTTCCCTTTATCCCTCTTTTTCGGCTTAGGCACTTTAGTATGGATTTGATTATGTGTTGGCGTTTTAATGTTTTGTTTTTTATTTGGACAAACAGCCTAAGTGTAAACGGTCAGTGTATGTCTATAACTTGAAAAATCATTCATACCCCTTAAACTGTTCCATTTTCTGTCACATGACAACCACAAACATTATTGTATTTTATAGGGATTTTTAGGTTTTGCGCTGCATTAGACACCAGGTATATTGCTGGCACGGAGAGCCTAGTTGCATGGCACCAAAATAATCAGTGTCCATTTATTGCATCCAGGCAGCTCTTTGTGATATGCATGTTCTGACAGTATGAATCAAATAAAGGGCCAAAAGGGAAGATGGCAAAGGTGTGGAGGAAGGTGCTCTAGTCATCTGAGAGAAAACATGTAACTTTTCAGCAAGCATGCAAAACAAACACTGCACAGCATCTTTAGCAGACCCTGCCCATGGCGAAACATGGTGTTGGAAGCATCATGCCATGGAAATAACTTTCCTTCAGGAAAGACAAGGTAGCTGGCCATTTGATGGTATGATGGTTAGAAGTAAATACAGTGCAACCCAAAAACAAACCCTGTTAGATGCTGCAAAAGACTTTAGAGTGGTGCAGGTGTTCACCTCCCAGCAGGACAACAACCCTGCAGATACACCCAGAGCAACAATGCAGTGGTTTAGATTAGGGATGTCAAATTCCAGTCCTTCAGGGTCGGTGTCCTGCAACATTTAGATTTGTTTTTGCTTCAACACACGTAAATAAATTAAGTTGTTTATTAGCAGGACCATTTACAACTTGATTGCATGTAGGAAGATCAATTGTTTAATTTGATTTAGGTGTGTTGGACAAGGAACACATTCAAAAGTTGCAGGATATCACTTGTTTAAATCAAAGTATATTTATGTTGGAATGTCCCTCTCAAAGTTTAGACCAAAATGCAATAAAAAAAATCCGTGGCAAGAAAATTGCTGGTTAAAGTTTCTCCTGTTCTTTCTTTTTTCAAGACAGAATAGAAAAAGTTTTCCATCTCCAGATGTGGAAACAGGTAGACATGACCCTAAAAGACTAGAAGCTGAAAGTGTGAAAATACTGATTTATTGGGGCTTAATATAAATGGACTCCACACTTTTTTTCCTGATTATTTATAAAAAAAAAGTAAAACCATCTATACTATAGTTTTTACTTTACAGTCATGTACATCATTGTATCGGCCCCTTACATAAAATCCCAATAAATTACATCCACATTTGTGGTTTTAATGCAACAAGTTGAAATGGGTATGAATACTTTTACAAGGCGCTGTTGTTCAGAGTTCAAGTTCAGATGGTCATGTGCTGACATTTACAGCTATTTCCTCTAAACAGGAGGTGTTTCTACTTTCTTACTAAGAATGAATGATTGGAAAAAAAGGATGTACAAAATAACAGAAACCTATATCAGTACTGCACATGCAGTTATATCCTCTTCTGTTACCATAAAGCAGAACCAATATCAAAACTGCTGAGAACAGAAAGTATATATTACTAGATTTTGATATTTGCTTTAGACTTGGACATACAGAAACATTGAGTGTAACAGTAATTCAAATTAAGTAGGCTTCACTCACAGAAGCTTAGCTCTTTCCCACCCGTTGCTTCAGGATCCTCTCCACCCCTCTGCTGTTTTATGGGCTTTCGTAATACCGAGCATAACTCAAGTCACCACCGGTAGGGACTTGCTGTCCTCGTGGTTAGTCTGTTTAATACAACTGGAAAGAGGATTGTCTCGTCTCCACCAGCTCCGTACTCTGAGCTGAAGGCTGGTTTCTCACCAGAGCAGAAAGAAGAGACCGGCCATTCATTACAGCTTCACTGGTGTCCATAGTCCTCGTCAGCCAGAGCCAGTATGCAGGAAGAGGTCAGCCTACTCTCTCTTACAGTAGCATTGTTGTGTTTCCAAGGAACAGGAACACGCATATACTCATTAGGTGTCAGATGGGACGGAGCTTTCTGACAGGGCTGCACAGCATAGGACTTGCAGGTGGTTTTGTCTCCTTAGAGTGCAAGGACCGATCTGGGGAATGTTAAATGGTTTTTATTGTGGAGCAGTAAGTCATTTCTAAAATTTCAGATAAATATGGCTAAACTAAAAAGTACTTTCCAAGAGACAGGCTGAACAAAGCAGTGGATGCATTCTTTCTTTCTGTGTGTAGAAGTAAATGTTTTCCTTGTTACTCTACTCCTGACATGTCATTTGTGACTAAAAGGAGTCCTATCCTTTGCACAATAACTTTTTCAGTCTAAACAAAGAAGAATGACCATGGACTTTTCCCAGCTGCACACATACACGCCTCCACAGTGTGCTCCAGAAAACACCGGCTATACTTACTCTCTCAGGTGAGATCTCCGTGCCGCGCTGCGGTTCACTAGCTGCAGCATCCAACGTTCAGTTTGTTGCAATAAAAGTGGCACAGAGTGTGTCTTTTGTTACTCAAAGAATGAACTCAGAATGGATGAATGTTGTCTCCGATATTCATCTGCTGGTTTTAAAAAGCTTTTATGTGTTTTAAAACCATGTAATTTCAGCAAGCTTTCCATCATTTGTTTCTGTCTCAGGTTTTCTTTTATCTGATGGAGATCAAATCTATCTATAGCAAAACAACACATCTATTATCTAAATGTTTGCTGCAAGATTATGCTTACAGCTACTTCATTTATTAGTATTTGTGAGATTGTTTTGTGTTTTCTAAATATACATTAAAGGCATGTTTACCCTACCATCTTTCACTGGCTTACCTTCATCATCATTTTCTGCAGTCTGTGAGGTCAGCGCCTTAGCAGCAAAGCCTGTGAATGTGAAGGAATGTTCAGAGCTGTCACCTTACGTTGCCAGAAGCTGTTAAACCAGAGAAAGGCATTTGGGTGTGTAGGTCAGAGAGTGAAATATTGATGGGTGTGTGTACCGCAGTGTCTGACATCCACTAGTTGACATGCATTTGGTCGACTTTTAGAAGCATGCTCCCCCCACCCCCCCAGGTCCCAAGGGAAAGTATGTAGTGTCTTGTAAAACAAAATCGAGTTTCAACAAAGACCTCATCATGTTCACTGCAGTAACAGGTAGAAAGTACGATCTCTTTTCCCACCCAAAGGAGAAAAGCCGTCCTGTCTGAGAAAGGTTGTAGTGTTTGGATCATAATTTGCATACCAGCTTTATGTATGATGGCGCTGAGTAAAAATACCATGGTTTCACCATATCATTGCATTACCATAAACAGGTAAAATGAAAAATGTAAAAACATGGTCTACTTACTTTCATACAAAACAGCATTTATACATACAGTGCTAATGTATAATAACATAGTATATATATATATTTTTTAAATAGACTTAAACTTATTTATGCTTTATTAATATTCAAGAGCATTTTTTGGGTTAACATACTTATTGGGCAGAATATTAAACATTTTCACTCTGAGTAATACTAGGAGTATAAGAAACTGGTATTGGCCGGTTAGTCCGCAAGTTAGACCAAGTTGATGTACATCACAGTGAAGCAAGCCCAGAAACATATCAACCTCTATTTGAAACACTAAAATCAAAATAAATGACACAGTTTGGTTATTTTGTCATTTATTTAGGTTGGATTCGTTGTAAAAACCAGTTTTTGCAATAAATCTAAAGAACCAGACTGAGGCAGTTTAGAGTGACTGTATAAAGCTTTACACTCTTCTTTACAGTCTGCCAGGTAGACGAAGAGACTGGAACAAACAAGCTAATCGTGTTCCTTTGAATGCAGTCAGCTGAGAGGCTATTAATGAACCTCCCTGTTACAACTATGGCCCTGATCCCAGGATTAGACTAATAGTTTCTGCTTCTTGGCTAGCTAGTTCAGATCTCTGGTATTTCATTAGCTTCTCGCTGCTGAACCGGTGATAGGTGACTAGGTTTGATGAATCTATTTAGATGTCTATGAATAGGGTGTCCATGGTCTGGATTGAGTACAAGAGAGCGGGGCAGCGACAGACAAGGTCAGGTGACAGAAACGGTTGGTCCATCTGTTGTCAAAACTCAAAGGAACAGTGACAAGGTTTGTGGCACTAAACAGACCAAGTGTAGGAGGAAAACGAGGCCCTCTGTTAGACTCTATTTCTGTCCACAGAGAGACACTATTACAACACCGACATTCAGTTACAGTCCTTTATGCAGCTAGGTGAGAAGGCTTTGATAAATAACCTAACGGGGAGTTTTTCGGTAAATCTAAAGATGTTAGGACCTGGTTTGACTTCTAAACACTCAAATGGTTATTAGAAAGGCATACTTAGAGGTATTTGTTGCTCTCTTGCTGCCTTTTTATGGTAAGAAAAGCTAATATGGCTTGTATAAAAATGTTTCTGTGGTATTTTTAAAATATACCATGTGTTGATGTGAAATTTTAGATACAGTCTAATGTCATATAGAGACTACGATGTTAACATAATTCATTTTTTATAAGTAAAGCAATAATCAATCATCCAGTGATCAAAATCCAATCAGTGTCTTGTGTCTTCATCAATAAATGCATGAAAACTGTAATTTTCCACCTTATGTAGTCTGTGAACGCAAGCATGTGCTTTAATGTGTTTTGAGCATATTTGTTCATTGTAAATTTTCAGGAATTTTCTAGTTGTGGTTGAAATAAGTTTTTTTTTAAATTCAGCTTACTTTTTGTTCTTGACAGATTGTAATTTTTTCTTTCGAATTGGTCATATTTAACGCATACATACATGGACTGACTACAGCCCTCTTACAGATGTGCCATTGCAAATGATGGTAACAACGAAATGACAGCAAGTAAAACTAATATGTCACAATCATTCGTTTCTCATTCCCTTCCACTATCAATACGCAAACTGCACAACTGGTTTTAAACTAAAACCCAAACCACACAGTACAATTGCTGTGGTCGAAAAAGTATTTGAAGGGTTTTGAGACGGAGAATGTAGCTGCACATCATCTAGAATAACAGGCTGACTGCACCCATGTTCCACTGAAAGCAGGTATGTGCAGGTGTGTGCTGAGAATCCACACAGGGAGAGCCTTCATATTTTATGATTGTAGAAGTGGGTCAGTGAGGCTGGGGCTTCTGGATGATATCTTGCATTTTCTACCTTCATATGTGAACAGTAGTGATGGAGTTATCTAAAAACTATATCTGATCATTATCAACTCTTGCCTTTAAGTAATTGCTAAAACTGCAAGGTGAGGAGTAGTGAATTCACCCTGCCAGCTATCTTTTTGTCTTCAGTTGTGACTCAATTGAAGCCAACAGTGTTCAGCTCTGCAGCTGCATCAAGCGGATCTGTTTTAGTTGGACAGCTGTTATGCACCCTGTCGTTACAGTAATTTAACATGTGCTTCAGTGCATGCACTGCTGGTCAAGTGGCAAGTAAATGACAGCAGCTGGGCTTAAGAGAAATGGTGCCTTTAACCTAGATATTGCTTTAAACAGTAATTACTCATTAATTCCCATTTCTGTAACACTGACTACTCAGTCTCAAAAATGTTGCAGCCTCTAAATAAGGTATATTTCAGATTTGCTGTATATATAGCTCATTTTATGGTTGGAATGGTGCGTTTAGGGTGTTTTGCATGTACGTCAGAAAGTAAAATGTTTATCTCATCTTAGCAGAGCAATTCCACATTTGCTCTGTTCTGTACACAGCTTTTGGCAAACCTTTCATCTTGCTGCTTTGTGGAGTGCTTCAGGATTAGTTGTAGTCAACACATTCTCGCATCTGAGCTGTAGATTTCTGCAGCTCCTCCAGAGTTACCTTGGCTGCTTCTCTGATTATTGCTGTCCTTTCCCACCCAGTCAGTGTAGGTGGATGACCATGTTTTGATACGTTAACAGTTGTGTAATTCTCTTTCCATTCTCAGATGATGCATTGAACAGTGCTCCATTAGATAATCTGCTTTTAACATCGTCCTCATGTGTCTGGTGTGTTCCTTAGTCGTTATGATAATGTTTGTTTACAATTCAATTCAAAAATACTTTATTAATCCCAAAGGGAAATTACATGTTGTTGTAGCTCATATTATACAGGTTTCCTCAAAGAGTCGTTGTAGATGCTGATGACTGTGGGCGGGACGGATCTCCTGTAGCGGTCTGTCTTACAGCAGATCTGAAGAAGCCTCTGAGTGAAGACACTCTGTTGTTGTACGACAGAAGATCCTCAGGATTCTCCATAATGTTCTTCATTTTATGAAGAATCCTTCTTTGCACAATGATCTCCAGAGGTTCTAGAGGAGTCCCTAGAACAGAACCAGCCTTCTTTATCAGCTTGTTGAGCTTTTTAAGTCCCTGGCTGTGATGCTGTTTCCCCAGCAGATGATGGCAGAATAGATCACACTCTCCACGACAGACTTATAGAAGATATGCAGCATCTTGCTGCAAACACCAAAGGACCTAAGCTTCCTCAAGAAGTACAGTCTGCTCTGTCCCTTCTTGTAGACGGCTTCACAGTTGCATCTCTACTCCAGTCTGTTGTCCAGGTGAACACCGAGGTATTTATACTCCTCCACCACCTCCACTTCTTCTCCCAGGATGGAAATGGTGTCTGACCTATTCCTGTTTCTCTTAAAATCTACAATCATCTCCTTTGTTTTATTCACGTTCAAGATGAGATGATTGTTTCCACACCAGGCTTGTACTGGAAGTCTGAGGTGTACAGAGTGGAAAGGAATTTTTCTTTGGTACCCGAACAAGATTACAAATGCTGAAAGCAACTGATTCCACTGGCGGTTACATAGTAGTTTCAGAGTAAGGGATCCTGAATTCAAATGGTTTCTGGTTTCCAGATTTTAGCTGTTAAAATGTGTAGTTTCCTTCCACTTCAGCTATGTGCAACTACTCTATATCGTTCTGTCACAAAGAATCCCAGTAAAATGCATTGAAGTGTATGTTTGTACTGGGGGAAAAATGCATAAAAGTGTAAGGGGTGTGACTACTTTTGCAAGTCAGTGAAAGCCTGGCTTGGGTATTTATGTGTTTGAACATTTTTCTTCCTGATGGGGTATCTGTCCACTGACTGATCTGTAGTTGAGGATCAGTTTATAGCAATCTCCATAGCAACCACAGCAAACGGTGACATTGGTTGTTTAGCTCCAGAGCGAGTGAGGGAAGGATGTTTTCTTATAGCGAGGCAGAAGGGAAGTGCTGTCAGTGGGAGGGGAAATAAAGCCCAGCCTGATTGATCCTAATCAGAAAGCCAAATCCTTCCCACCCATAGATGGTTGGATGGAAATCCAACTTTCAATTTCTGTTTGACCCAAAGTTCCCTTTCCTGTCCTCTAGTAAATACAGGCTGCAATATTTTTTGGAAAAATACTTTTTCCACTTAATAAAAGTTTACGGAAATGGAAGGAAACCGTTTTTTTTTTTTTTTTTTACTTTTGTCCTAGTTTTCGCCTGTCCTAGTTTTCTCCTAGGGTTTTCCCAAGTTCGAATGTTTGAAAATAAACAAATAATTTCAGCAAATGCAACAGGGGCTTGCAGTGTTGCAGCGCTTCATCTGAATTGCAAAATCACACCCCTGAAATGTTCAGCTTTTGGCACAGAAGTGTCAGCTTGTGAAATATCCATGTAACACATTCTGAACAGAGTGAAGAAGTCACAAATCTAAATTTAAAATCCAGCTTCCCACTAAAACCATTGAAAATTTCTGCATTTGGTTTCTCATACAAGGGTTTCAGTCTAAGCTGTGTGGCCTGCATTGAATATTTTTGTAGGATTCTTACCCGAAAAGACCTTTCCCTGTTGTGTTTACTTGTGTGCGTGAGGTTTAAAACCTTTCTGGCACTCTTTTCATAGTGCTTTGGAAACCACGCTGTGGTTTCGCTGCTGAGATTTACAATCCACATGGTTCCTATAATCCCAGTCTAAAAAGAATACATGTATGCTCACAAATGGTAGCCAGAGTTTTTGGGGGTAAGTGTACTAACAGATCTGACTGCAGGTAACCTGCTGCTACTACCTAAAGTATAATTTCAGGTCCCTCAAGGTTCTTTTGGATAGCAATGTCTTGGGTTTTGTGTATAACAAACAAGGAAATCATCTCTTGATACATCCAACAGAAATCACAGGCTCTGCTTTCCTTCAGATAAAATAGCAGCTGCTGGGAAAACAACACTTTGGGAAAACGAATAAAATTCTTGCTGTTTCTAGGATATGTTGTTATGATGAGCTGCTGTACATCATTCTCTCACTGGCTGTTGCTTTGACTCCTCTGACGGACAAAAACCACGGACACTTTCAGTACATCGGACCAACAGCTGACATCCAGGCATTCAATTGAAAACATTTTTATAGCGTCAGTTCTTGATGAAGTTATGTATGCACACTAGGCCTACAGAGTAAATCATAAATATATGGCCGTTGCATTAAGGTCGCGTGCAATGTTAATAACGCAAAGTACTGTAGGATGGCAATATTTGTTTGTTGTTTTTTTTTCATTATAGTGCAAGTAAAATTATTCACATTTTGCAACAATGTCTTGGAAAGCTGTAAAGCGTCCCCACATTTAACATTAGATAGCTTATTTTTCTGATCATTAGACAAAATTTAGTGATGATGGCAACTTTCAAAAAAAAAAGTGAGTGAAAGGCAGAAAGGTTTGGTTGAGCCCACAAAATAGTGGGAAGATGACTTAAATCTATGCTGTTATATAACATGAGATTCAAGCTTGGGAAGATGGGAAAGTTTCTTTTTCTCTGCTTAGGTCCGACTCTTTATCAGCGTCGTCTTTGCTTGCCTCTAAATCGACTTTGTCCATCTCTATTTATGTGATGTGGGCTGTGAATGTCACCTGGGAGAAAAGGCGACGCTCAGATCTTCCAGGAGAATGAGAGCAAATGGGAGGCGGGGGGGCATACTAGACCAACAACATGTAGGACAAAATTGTATTTTACAAAGAAAACATTATACATATAAAAATATATATTTGTTGTAATGTGACAAATTGTGGAGAAGGTCAGTGGGTAAAAATACTTTTGCAGAGCACTGTATAGTGATGTTTGCATGTGGCTGCAGGCAACACAAACAGATTAGCTTCCTTATCAAGTAGCTCTGCCCTCCAACAGCGCTTCCATACCAGGGACGCACATGACTTGGCATTAGTACCACAGGGCTTTGTGTTATAGACATGGATGTTTATTGGTTAATGCAGCTGTTTTGGCTCAGGATGCAACTTGGAAACATGCATCGGGTAATCCATCGTTTTTGCTGTAGGCCAGACAGACAAGATGAAGTACTCTTAGGCTCATCTTTCTCCTGTGGGGTCAGGAAGCAAGAATATTTTAAGAAAAATATACAAAAACAAACCTACGCATAAAAAGGGACATGTTGGGGCAAAAAGACTGTAAAGTATATATTCAAAACAAGAAAAAAGAAATTTGTTGTTTGTAGGACACTATTGTCCTTGTGGAAGATGGTAGATAAGGGCAGTTATATTACTGTATAGCCAGTTACTACTTCACATATAGTACCGGTTTAATGGTATGACTAAAAGATACTGCTGCGGTTTGCTCAGGTTTCTGAGGATGAGTTGGCATTTAACAAAGCCGTTTCCTGCCCAAACATTCATATATGTGAAGTTAAGCAGTTTGGATGCCTTTTGTTTGGTTATGTGGTCTTCTGAACCACTGCGCTTATTCGCTTTTATTACCAATCCTTGGTCCAACACGCAGCAGCAGATTGATTCCCCACAACACACAGAGCAGAAAACGTCCTGGTCATGTTTTTGGAGAGGAGACGGTTGAGCAGGCAGGAGGCAGACTCAAGGCGAAAGCACATAATTGGCCCCGTCAGGGTGCGTATTAATCCTCAAGCGTTATTCCCAGACGGCACGGCAGAGGCCGAACCCTGTGCACAGGGAAGTCAGGTGCAGGCTATTGTCATCCCAACCTTGTGCCCAAACCAGAAAACTGGCAGCTTTAGCGTAAACAGTGAGCTTAACTGATTGTCAGGTGTGTAACGGCGTAAAGATTATTATCTTTTATTTGGTCAAAGGCTCATTGTAGTTCCAACACTCTCAAAATTAAACATTTTTTTTACCATTGTAGCCAAAAAGTACATTGGCATTTCACATTTCCATTAACAATGTTCTGTACTCACCAGCTAAGAAGGACTAATAACTCTGAGACTTGTTGCAGATGTTTCCTGTTAGTCATGCAGGAATTTTGGCACTGAAAGCCTAGTCAGTGGGGTGGGTGTGGCCCTCTGAGTCACAGTAAGGCAGGGCACCCAACGTATTAAATTGCAGCGACCTGAGTTTATGACTTTCTCTGTACAAAGTTAGGGATGTTTACTTAGTATGTTTGCCTTGATTTTTGCTTTCACACATGGTTTTTTCCTGTGCTTTCTTTTTTTATTTCTCGTTCGCATGTGAGTGAGTCATTTCCTGTGAGGAACAACCCCACAGCCGGCAGCATCATAACGCTATAAAAAGCCTGTGTTTGTTTTTATTTAAGAAATCTCTGACACTGACATGTTGAAGATGAGCAACCAGGAGTTAAAATGTAGGATTTGTTTTGTCGGCTGAAACCTGTGGTCTCTTAATAAACTTTCAGTGCAGTAAATAAGAGAAGCAACTTATCTTAGGTCTCATGTGCTGCCTCATGACTTCGTATTTTTTATAACGCTCTTTGTCTTTCCTTGTCTCTCACTCTTGTCCCAGTTCCAGTTACTCAACTGCAGCTTTAGAGTTTGAGAAGGAGCATCAGATTGCTCCTGTGTACGAGTCGCCAAAGATGTCACGGCGGAGCCTGCGTCTGCAGAACAGTGCCAGTCATTATGGCACTGAGAGTAGGGCTGATTACTCCCAGAACCACAGCAGCAGCTATACCAGCACCAGGAAAGAGGCAAGGTGAGTTGTGCTGTGGACACTTTCTCTCTGACTCTGACCGGCTGTCTGAATTAGAAGTGGCACAAAACGAAGCATGGTGGTCCAAAACTTATTTCTGCAATCCGAAAAGGTTCAGCATGCATTTGTTTTCACCCCCCTTTTTATGATACCCTTAAATAAAATCCGGTACAGCTTATTGCCTCCAGAAGTCATCCTTAGTTAATAATTAATTAGTAAATAAAATCCACCTGTGTGTAATCCAACATATTTCCAAAGATGATGATGTAGAAGAATCTGTTGACATGACACCTAATAGTCATGCACTCCGCATATTTGGCCTTTATGGAAGAGTAGTAAGCAGAAAAATAAGGAAATCTCATTTAAAGTTTGCCAAAAGCGATAGAGGGGACACAGGAAACATGTGGAAGCTCTAGTTAGTGGAGATCTTTTTTTTTTTTTTTTTTACATGTTTGGCTTATAAGCAAATCCTGTGTGTGGTGGAAAACTAACACTGCACATCCACCTTGAACTCATAGAAACATGGTGATGGCAGCATCATGCTAAGGGGATGCTTTTAGAGAGCCTGTAAGAGACTGAAGGCTCTTCATCCAATCTGACTGGGTTTGAGAAGGTTTGTAAAGAATGTGCAAAAATGTAATTCTCTGCATGTTCAAACCTGCTAGAGACATATTCCAAAAGTCATACTGCTTTTATTGCAGCAAAAATTGGTTCTACAAAGTATTGTCTCAGGGGGACTGAGGAGCAAATACAGATGTACACACTTTTCAGATTATTCGGTAAAAACATCATTTTTCATCCAATTCACCATTGGGATTTCACCATTTTATGTTGGTGAAATCCCAATGAAATACTTTGGTAAAGTTTTGGTTGTCCATACAGATAAATAAAGCAAAGGTAACAGTAATAGTGAAAATCTTTCCTGTTTTTTAAGTTTCTGATGATTTTTGTTTTTCATTGAAAATATGTTAATACTGCAAAATGTTGGGGCAAACACTTACATCCTAATATTTATCTTTCCAGTAATACATATGCTAATGTGAGGAAATTTACTTTTATTTACTTATCTAAAAATAAAAGAACTATGAAGCTGTTAGGGAGCACAACTGTTTGGCACAAACTATTCAGTCAAACCTAAATTTTGGTTTTAACAAATAAAACAAAAGCAGACTGAGCATGTTTCTGAAGCGATGAGGAAAGAGAGTTCAGTAGACTGTGACTCCTTAAAAACATCCTAAACATACTGTACCAAAGCATTTTTTTACTTATTTTTAAATGGTGGTTATATCTAGTTTTTAAACTGTTCAGCCATATTTTTTAGTGTCTTTTTTTTTTTTTGCATATTTTTTCCAGGAAACATTTGTCGTTTTTTATCAAATGAAACACAAAAAATAGAAAAAAATTCAAACAGCTGAGACTTGCTAAAAAAGAAATTAAAACAAGAACTGAAATTTTAATGCTCGCAACATGCCTTAGATTCGTGCTTACATGCAGCAAAATGCACAGCTCAATCTCTTGGTTTTCATTTCGCTTTTCTAGGACGCCGCGAAGTAGAAAGCAGCAGTCCATGTCCAGCTCTGTGTCTTTGTCTTTGAGCCAAATTGCGACACCGAGACAGACCCTGTCCTTCTCAGCTGCCAGTACCCCGATGGACAGCAGCAGAACAACTCATGAAAGTGTCAGAGCGTCAGACGTCTCACAGCTCGCATCAGCTCATGAGCAGTCTCACCTGAGGCAGCGCAGAGTAACCACCACCACAACCACCACTACAGCTACTGTGGATGGACAGTGGGGTGAGTTTAATAAACTACAGAGATGGTCACAAAGAATTTTGAAAGCTCTGCCTTATTTCCTCAGAAAAGCTGCAATTGGCAGTAAAAGTTCAATCTTGTTGTTGTTTGGCCGTCCTCTTCCAGGGCAGCGCTCCAGCCACAGCTCATCAAACATCAATGGAGACGCCAGCATTTCGAAGTCCGGCGCCTCGCTGCCTAATGGTTACATCTGCAAAGATTGCTCGTTTCACTCTCAGAAAAAGACCTCCCATATCACACAGTCATCATCGTCATCATTATCAGCATCATCATCCTGCCAAGCAGCAGAACTTTCCACTGATGCCCTCTCTTCTGTATCTTCACCTTACACAAGTATTTATACCAGAGACAGGAGTCAAAGGAACAAGACGGGTGAGAAAATACTTTTTCACTGCTGGAAAATTGTATGTTAAACTTTTTGAACTAGAAGATTCAAAGCCAGGACGGGCATCTCAAGGCTATGAATGTTACCCATTAATGATGTCTCTCTCCAGGTGTCCTGATGTCAGTATCTAACTCATGTATGCGCTACAGCAAAAAAGCCCTGGCCCCCGTTGTGTCCTTAGTCTCCGTTCTCTACAGCAGTTTGGTCTGGCTGGGTACAAGGACCAGGTTTTCAGCTGGAAAAGGTATTCTGAATCTTTGTTGATCATTTACCCATCAATCCTTTACTCTCTGATCATCTGCTCTTATTCTTGATTCATGTAGCTCCTCAGTTATTTGATCATGCTTGCGTTCACATTTTTCCACTGTCTGGAATTGTTTTGTGGGATTTCTGTCAGTAACATCACTTCTTTATCTTCTTGATAATGTTTTTTTTTTTTTTCCACAGTTCTTTGTAAAAGTATTCTTAGAACCTCGAACCACTACATGCTGTCAAATCTTCAATGTATTTTATTAAAGTTTTGTGTTATAGATGGACACTAAGTAGAACATCATCGTGAAGCTAAACCAAGTCCTCATTGTGAGGATCTTTACAAATATACATTTGAAATTGTTGTCTATATTTACCAGCCCTCTTTATTCTAAAAAAAATAAAATCTAGTGCAACCAGTTACCTTCACCATTAACCTTATTGGTAGAAAGTGTCCACACCTGTGTAATTAACCATCACTATTTCCAGTTGTTCTGTGAAAGCCTCAGAGCTTTGTTAGAAAACATTAGTGTACAAACAGCATCATGAAGACCAAGGAACACAGCAAAGAGGTCAGGATTTTTTTTGGAGAAGCAGGGTGTGGTTGTAAAACAAAATCCCAAGTCTTGGACATTTTGGGGAGTACCAGGCCAAGACTAACCTGGCAAGAAATCCATCTAAACTGATAGGCTGGGTGTTATATAACTTTTAGTGCCTTGCTCGATTTGCTCCTTGATACTCTACAGGAACTGACAAAAGTATTAGAACCCCTCAGTGTTGTTCCATTCTTCTCTTATTTAGTCTTAGAGTAATGGTTTCTTAGCCTTCTGCTTGCAGCTGTGTGAGATAATATGTATGCCACACTGTTAAGATTATGTCTGGGACCTCGTCTCTCTGGATCTCATGAGAGTTACCTTGAAAACTGTTGTAGCTTATAAGGAGAACCTTTGCTTTGTCTAGTCAGAACGATTTGGCATCACTACTGAGCACATCTCCAATGCTGTAAAATCATTCTCTCCTGCAAGATTAAAATAAAGCTGATTCTGAGTGACAATCATCAGTCTCTGGATACGAATTTTTCTACAACACTGGGCAAGTTTCCGCTCAGGTTGGAGGATCTGTTGACAGGACAAGTATTAATTGCGACTCCACAAACCTGGCCTTTATGCAATAGAGAGACGAAAGCTGGTACTGAAAGAAAGACATAAGTAGTCATGTTTGCAATTTGCTGCAAACCATGTAGGAGATGCAGCAAAGCTATGGAAGAAGGTGTTTCAGTCAGATGAGATGCAAAATATGCCAAACGCTTTGTGTTACGGGAAGCTAACACTGCAACATCCAATATCAGTGGGAAACACTGATTGAATTAAGAAAAACATAACCAACATGTGACAAACATTGAATCAAGGTGCAAGGCCCTGTTTTTGTCTCTGATCGTGAATCAAGTTTCCATCTTGAGTAACGATGCTTGTGTGGACAGGGATGTCAACGGATGTGTCAACAGGTGTCCAAGCCTCGTTCTCAGACTCCTTGAGACAAGCATGGTCCTCGAGTTTGTCCAAACTTTGGCTGTTTAAGCAGACTGCTCTCCACAGGATGATGGGCTCCAAGGTTTATGGCTTTGAAGAACAAGGTATCTGCTGTTGCTTCACTGGAGAAAAAATCACCACTCCGGACTTCTGCCGCTGCTCTTCCTTTAATGAACTTTCTCTCCTTTCTAAACATTTGCTGTTTTGTTAGCTGAGATAGAGGCCTCTTCAGGAGATAGAGATGCATGCTTTCTCACAATGTGGGTGGACCTTTGAAGAATGTCATAATCTTCCTATCTCTCTTTCCTTATCGACACAGTTTTCACTTTCACACTTTTTTCTATTTCTGAAAGGGGAAGGATACTCAAAACGAAATAAATAGCTATGTCATTATATAACAACTTCAGACAACACTGTCTCAGGTGTTGCACTTCTTCATTTTTTAAAATGAGTTTGTGAGAGCAGATATGCACTCAATTGACCCTTTTAAGCAGAACTTCCCAAATATTTAGTTTTACCTTAACCTTTTTATGATTGTGCTTTTTTAAAAGCAGCCCTAAAATGTGCTGACCATAGCTAAAAGGCTGTAGTTTCAACAAATAAAAGGTCATGTTTCTACCCAGTTTATTCCCTAATTATATTTTTTCCTCAAAGGCAGAGATGTATTTGCTCTGATGGTTCAGTTTCACTACTTTATTTTTTATTCCTATTTCTTGCAGGTTCCTTTGTGTATTCTCTTCACTGATTTCATGCATCTGTAGTTTCTTTACTTTCATTCTTCTCAGTAAGAGATACATTTCCTCCACAAAAAGATGGTCTCATGATGTTTTTCTCATCTTCTCCTTGATTTTTGCCATGATATTCTCGCATATAACCTTTCTACTTCGTGTGTTGCAGGTCACTCAAGCTTCTGTGGAAGCATGAACGTGAAGGACCTGGTGACCGAAGATGCATCACATCTTAATCTCAATGGTTCCCTGTGTAAGCACACACAACACATGTTCTCTTTTTCACTTTGTGTTGGGTTCCTCATGTGCATCTTTGATTGACAAAGTCAATGATATGCGTGCCCCGTGTCAGGATCAGCGGGCAGAGGTTGTGTGAACTGCTTTAACATCTCGGCAGCATGTTGAACTTCATGACCTGCAGGAAGTGTAGCCAGCTCTTATTTCTTTTTTTTCTTTTTTAAAAAGCATCATTTGAAAATGTAACATACGCTGTGATTACTGATATATGTAATGCTTACAAATTAATACATGAAGATAAGAAACCGATGAAATCAGATAATTTGTTTTAAAACTAAAGTTTGTATAGGGAGAAAATCAAATGTAATACTAATTCAATTAATGTCTCCTCGCTACTGTTGAGCTGAACACTAAAGAGAATAAGGTAAACAAATTAGGAAGACTTTTTCAAAAGACAAAGGCTGAGTAAAAACTTTGATCATGAATCCGTTTGAATCTCAGATGTCAAGTGGAAGGTTATTTTAATTGTCTAATTTGGACTTTTATGACAGGAAAAAACTATGGAAGCACAAAGTTATGAACCAGGATAATCTATCAGCCCTAGGCTCCAGACCGCCAGCAACCAGATAGTAGAAGACACTTGTGTTTGGTCCAGCATATGCTGCTCTTCACTGAGTTCTGATGTCAGGAGGCTCCTGATTGTGGATTCAGAACTGATTGGCATGCTTAGAAAAAGGTACTGAAGAGATGCGTCCATGATGCCAAAAACCTAAACATGGATTTAAAAAGTGTTGATCAAAAATAAAAAGCTTTAAGCAGTGGACGTTACAAACATTTAGCACAACCACCTTCCAAACAGGGGGATTGGTCCTGGTTCCGAATCGGTCAGGTTCTGCTTCTTTGATAGACAGAAGCATGCCGAGAGTTCGGTTCTGTCTTTGTCTTGAACAGACGAAGAACCCAGCACAGCCTTGAGTAGTTGTCACCGGGGACTGATCAGCTGATCAGAAGTGAATTTAAAAATTCTTATTTTAGAAACTTTTACGTAAGGAAATGTTAAAGTGGTAAATTTGAATTCTATTCTGGCATCTGAGAACGATAACAGATACAGAAACTCAACACAAAGGATCTCAGGAAGTGAAATAACAGGTTGATAACCTAAAGAAATGACTTGTGTCAGACATTAATCGTTGACTTGGCATCGAAGTCCAGTTGATCAGACGATGACCCAAACCAGTGTTACTTTTAAATCATTTGACACCAACCTAATTTGACAAAAACAATTAAATGTTTTTTGGAGAAATTTAGAAAGCTGTTGTTTGGATATTTTTGTTTAGTTTTCCATGGAGCTTCGCAGCTTGTGTCATTTTATAATTTGCAATAATTTGCTTGTTGTACATTCATATTTAAATATTGCAGAATACATGACTATAATCATGCAGCTTATTTTCCTTTTTGCCTTCTGCTTGTCTGCTGTCCATCGTTTTGGACACACAGGTGACGACTGTAAAGGCAAGCAGTACTCTGAGTCTCGCACTGTCGACCTTACGCAGCCCTCTAGGTCATGGCGCTTGGTGCAGGCGCTGTGGAGCATCCTAGCTTATGCAGGTTAACTGAAGCTGCATCATTTTATTAATCCTAATCATTCCATTACAAATATATTTTTACATGCATGTTGTTGTAGGTCATTTATAAGTTAAATTGATGTAATTGGTGAACCTCATTCACTTTGTCTGGCAGGTTCCTGCCTGCTGCAGCCCGGTCACTGTGTGCTTGGAGCTGGTAAAGCTATAGGTTCAGGAGTTACCACAGCAGCACAGAGGCTTCTCTCATTCTTCTGGATGATCCTAGCAGCCCCAGGTAGGTTTCAAGTTTTTGTAATTTTAAATAAATGTTTATTCTCGCCCTCTTTTGTTTGATTATTTGAATATTTTGTTATTTTTTTGCATTTATAGTAAAAGCAGGAAAGGGACTGCTGTGGTTTCTTGCAAGAGGGTGGTACCAACTGGTGTCCATCATGTCTGTCCTCAATGTCTTCTTTCTGACTCGGTAAGAGTTCTTACCTCTGATAACAGTGAATAAATCATGCACATTTGTTATTTTAATAGCAATGAATAAAAAGTCAAGACATTTGAATTATGTTACGAGTTTCACATAGAAAAATTAACTCATTTGTTTATAGATACATTAAAGTATTTTTAATCTGTACATAATTTCATTTTACCTAAATAAAAATTAAACACTTTCTGATCTAAATTTTTCTCTTTTCAATTCAGTTTTTTTCAACTGGTTGTAAACTTCTGTGTTTCAGATGCGTTCCCAGACTCTGGAAGCTCCTGTTGCTGCTTTTGCCTCTTTTACTACTTCTGCGTGAGTAAACCGCCCCTTTTTTAAACAGATGGAACCAGTTTACTGTAGTCAGCACACACAGAGAAAGATGTGGATATCAGAACCAGCACAGGTCTCTAGAGTCTGCTGTAAATGTAGCTGCAGTTTCAGGTCAACATTTCAGAGTTTTCACTGTAGTTCAGAGATTCTCAAAGAGTTCCTCATTTTCCGCTCAATCCTGCTGCATTTAAAATAAGCTATCTCTTTTATTAAGTGTTAACATTCAGGTTATCCCCTTTAAAGGTTGAGAAACATTTTTTTTTGTGTTTATGATTCAAAAACATTTAAAACCAATTTGTGTGTCTGCAATGTCAGTTTCACTCTAAATGAGAAATATTGCTCTCTTGAGTAAGGTTTAAACTCACATTCTTTTGTCCACCTGCAGTTTTATGGTGGTGGTTTCCGTCCACTGCTGCCCTGCTTGCCTACCTACCAGCCATAAACCTCACCGAGTGGCGTTCTACATCTAGAT
This sequence comes from Crenichthys baileyi, assembly GCA_036173005.1. Taxonomy (NCBI): domain Eukaryota; kingdom Metazoa; phylum Chordata; class Actinopteri; order Cyprinodontiformes; family Goodeidae; genus Crenichthys; species Crenichthys baileyi. The sequence goes on from JAHHUM010000899.1 coordinate 455,357, forward strand.
TCGCCTTCTTCTCTGACTTGGCTGCCATTCCCGCTGCTGTCCCTGCAACAGAGACTCCCATGGAGCAGGCTCATGTCACTCCTGTCTCCCAAGCAACAGTGAGTAGCAGCCTGTGGTAGTACAGTACTTCACAAAACTTCCATACCCTATTAAACCTCGCAAGTGCAAACATCAGTATTTTATTATTATTTTTTTTTTTATAAGAAATTGGTGCCTAATATGGGAAGTGGAAATGAATCTATAAATGGTTTTCAAATAAAAAAATAAAATGTGTGCCTTTGTACTCAGCTCCCTTATTGTCTCTGACATTGCTTGTTTTATTTTGTGGTATATTCTAACCCTTCCTCCGTCTTCATGAAGCTGTTTGTTCACTGACGTTCTCTGAGGCCTTCACAGAACAGCCTAATCTAACTGAGATTAAATTACACGCAGGCAGACTTTATTTACTTATAATGGAACTTCAGTTTAGTGTAATTTAATGCACTGGATTTTATTTAGGGGCATCAGAGTAAGGGGGGATAAATACAAATGCATGCCACAATTTAATTGAATTTATTTATTTTTTTAAAGTTTGAGTTCAGGGTTGTAATATAACAGAACGTTTAAGTTGTATGGTGTATGATTAGTAACTTCATCCAAGGCTGACTTTGAGTTAGACTTCAGATTGAATATATATATATTTATTTTTAATAATTTCACTCTATTCCTTCTCAGCCAATCCTTCCTCCACTGACTGTCCACAGTGTTGTGGACCTGGAGCGTCTCGAACGTGTCGAGCAACAGTTGGCGTTGTTGTGGGAGAAGGTCCAGCAGAGAGACCAGGAGCAGGATCAGCGTCACAGTGATATGCTGGGTCTCTATGGCTCCCTCAGAGAGCAGCTCCACAGTCAGAACGAGAGGGAGAGCTTTGAAGTGTGGGTGTCCTCTCTGATGGAGCAGCGATTGGGTGTGCTGCGAGGAGAGCTGGAACAGGAGAGCACAAACAGAGCGCAGGTAGGTCTTGATGATCATTACCATTTGATCCTGACAGTGTGATGGGTAAACTTGCCAGAGGTTGGGAAAATAACGTTGTAATTTGTTTCCTTTGCAGAGTTCAGAGCAGCAGAAACAACAACAGGAAAGTCAGGCAACTCGCCTGTCTGATTTGGAGCTTCTGCTCAAGGCTTTGGCAACAAAGACTGAGGTTTGCCTCAAGACCACATTATGACAAGTGATTGAGATTAGTTAACATTTACTGAAAACAATGATTAAAATGAATTTTTCATGTGCGTATAATAGGAGATGCAGCAGAAGCAACAGCAGTACGAGGACGAGACGAAGGAGCGAGAGAAAGAGGCTACAGTCACAGCTCCTAGCAGGTACCGAGGCAAAGAGAAATTAAATCTGGAAACTAACATGAGAACAGCTTTTTTTCTTATTTTACATGTTACATTTTATCGTGTCAAGGTGTATAACATGTAGCTTCTATCCTTTTATCAGTGTGGGTGTGAAGCAGGAGGACCATGATGCTCTGCTGCTGGAGGTGCAGAGACTTGAAGCAGAGCTGAGTAAAATCAGGGGAGACCTGCAGGGTGTTGCAGGATGTAAGGGCAAATGTGAGCAGCTGGGTTCACTGCAGGAGACTGTAAGTAACAGAAACTTCCCATCCAATCAGCAATGCTCCTAAATTGCCCAAACTTCAGATAAAGTATTTCCTGCTATTTTTATTTTAAAATCCTCCTATTTAGATATCGAGTCAAGTTTCCTTGCAGTTGCGGAAAGAGCTGCAGGCTCTGTTTTTCGGCAGCGGTGCATCAGCAGAGCAGGGGGAGATCCCAGAGTCTCTGATCCACTGGCTGTCACAGCGCTATGTGAGCACCCCTGACCTGCAGGCGGCACTGGCCTCCATTGAGCTGAGCATCCTGAAGAACATATCACTGCAGCTGGAGCACAGTCAAGCCCAGACTCTGGACGAGGCCGAGTCCAGAACCAGAAGCATTGTTCAGACGGTAAAAGGGGCGGTCCAGCACACTTCTACACCTGAGGGCCTGTCTGATGAGGTAATGCATTTATACCTTCTGCTGTTAATGATTCACATCTTTGCCACAAAATGTATTAAAAACAATTAAAATGTGTTTTTTCTGTCATTTGGAAAACAGCATGTGAAACTGATTGTTCATAACGCCCTGAAGCTTTACTCCCAAGACCGGACGGGTCAGGTGGACTACGCCCTGGAATCTGGAGGTAAGAAGGAAACCTGTCCACCCTGAGCCTGTATCCAGGTCAGTAGTTAACTCTGGTGTGGTTTAAAGGGATTAGCAGTCTGGCATTTCTGTGTTCCGTATCTATTACGTAACGAGGACAAAGCATTAGCAGGCTCGAGGTCTGCAGGGTATTAAACCTGCTGTCTGTCAGCCTGTTTGTGATATTAACTTTCATGGTTGGGCTGGGCACTTCAATGATGTTCTTTGGTTATCCATACATCCATTCTCTGTACTCATTTATGATTGCACTCACTAAGGGGAATGTAGGGAGACCTAACGCTCTAAAATACATATTTTTGGAATTGTGGGAGGACGCCATAGTACCTTTCTTTGTTTAATCAGGTGGTAGCATCCTCAGCACTCGCTGCTCTGAGACATATGAAACAAAGACGGCCCTCATGAGTTTGTTTGGCCTGCCACTCTGGTACTTCTCCCAGTCTCCACGTGTTGTCATCCAGGTGAGCCCCACCTTCAGATATCCAGAGAAAGAAAATGTTTTAATCATGGAAAAACAGAAACGTGCATAAATCGACCGGTAACTGTTAAATTACCGACTTTTGTTTTTAAAAATAATCCTGGTTGCTTCCTTTCCATCAGCCCGATGTGTATCCTGGTAACTGCTGGGCGTTTAAAGGCTCTCAAGGTTATCTGGTGATCAGGCTGTCCCTGAGGATCCTGCCCACATCCTTCTGTTTGGAGCACATTCCTAAGGCCCTCTCTCCAACAGGAAACATCACCAGTGCTCCACGCAACTTCACTGTCTTTGTAAGAAACACTGACCCAACGCCTAGAAAGGTTGTAAATAATCAAATAGAAGCACTTGTGTCTTGTTTTGACTTGTTTTTTATGTTGTTTTCTTTAGGGTCTGGATGATGAGTACCAAGAAGAAGGAACATTGCTTGGACACTACACATATGAAGAGGATGGCGAGTCTTTGCAGATCTTCCCTGTTAAGGTAACTTTAAAAGCAACATTATAACCTTTTAAATGTTAAAAAATCAGAACCTATCAGCATTTTTTATCTAAATGTTTGTTTTATTTTTCAGGAGAAAAACGACAAGGCCTTCCAGATCATTGAGGTGCGGGTTCTGTCTAACTGGGGTCATCCAGAATACACATGCTTATACCGCTTCAGGGTCCACGGAGAGCCTCGTCCCGAATGAAGCAACCACCACCAGACGCACTAATAAAACAACATTACGCTCTATCTGTATATAACTCTCACCAGCTTCTTTCAAAACGGAGGGGACCTCATGGTGTGGACAGATTGGTATGAAAGCCATGAAGACGGATAAGTTGTGGACTGTAAAAGCAATGTGTGGAGATGGAATCAGAAAAGTATGTTTATGAAATAGTGAAAGAATCGCAGGGGAGTTTTGTATCTGGACTGTAAAGGAATGCAGAGAGAAATTGAACCACAGAAGAAGCTAAAAGTCTTTTTTCATTGCACTGAGTTGCTCAAGAGGGTATCGAGGCCCCCCTGAGCAGGCAAATCCATCCCCACTTCTACAGGAAGGTGGACACTCTTAAATAGGACGGGGATTTCAGACTCATCTCAACCACCTGTTCAATCTGCATCTGATTTGTTTTAGTTCTTTTACCCTTTTTAACTTTCATATTAGAATCTGCTATTTTTAAGAAACAAGACCACTTTGTCTTTGCCTGAGATGCTGTCCAGGCACGTCACTCCCTTAGTTGCTGTGCTACATAGACTTTTGTTAAAGAACTGAACATGCTGCCCGTGGAAAAGTTCTGAATGTCTGATCAAGTGCGGACTCATCGCAACTTTCCTTTAATCACACTGAAACCACTGACCTTAGCTTTATGTGATGCGAACTTTAGGATGCTCCTTACTACATTCAGTACAAGACATCTGCCAACATATGGCTCCTCCTCGGAAACGCACTCTAAAATATTACATCCATCATGTACAGTGCCTTGCAAAAGCATTTATACTTTTTCACATTTTGTTACAAATACAAACTCCAATGTGTTTTATTGGGATTTTATGTGATAGACCAACACCAAAGGAACCAGATGTATGGTTTTCACATTTTTACAAATAAAAATCCAAAGTGCTATGTGCATGTGTCTGCTTAACCTCTGAGTCGATACTTGGTAGAACCACCTTTTACTGCAGTTGCAACTTGGAGTCCTTTGGGGATATTTCTCTACCAGCTTTCCTCATTTATAGGCTGAATTCTTTGCACAATAACTCATGCTCAGATTTCATGCAGAGTGTCTGTGAACATCAGTGTTTACATCTTGTGGCAGATCATCAGTTTGCTTAAGTCTGATCTTTGACTGGGCCATTTTAACAAATGAACATGCTTTAACCTAAATAATCCATTGCCTGTTAAGAGTTTCCCTGCTAAAAGGTGAACTTCTGTCTTTTTGACAGGTTTGAGCCGTCTTTAGCTTTATCCTTCTACCCATCAATTCTGAGCAGCTTTCCTGCCCCTGCTAGAGAACAGCCTCCCCACAGTACGGAGCTGCCACCACCATGTTTTACTGCAGTGATGGTGTGTTCATGATGACGTGTAGTGTTGGTTTTGTGCCACATAGAATTTTGCATGTAGGTGAAAAGGGTCAAATTTGGTTTGTGTCCTCTACATGACTTGTTACAGATTTCTTAAGGACTCATTGTTTTTGCTGTCCAATCTTCCAGAAAGTCCTATCAACAGATTCTGCCACATGAGCTGTGGATCTCTGCAGCTCCCCCACATTTAGCATGGGCCTCTTGGCTGCTTCTCCTACTAATGCTCTCCTCGTCAGTTTAGGTAAATGGGCAAATCTCAGTAGGCTGGCAGTTTTACCATACTCTTTCTTGGATGATTGAACAGAGATCGGTGGAATGTTCAAAGCGTGGAATAATGCTCCATTACCTAATCCTAGTCTCTGCCCTGTCTACTGTGTTCCTTGGTCTTCATGGTGATGCTTGTTCACTAATTTTCTCCTAACAAATCTTTTGAGACCTTCACAGAAAAGCTGGATTATTAAATTATGTTACGGAGATTCATTGAACTCTATGCAGGGCATTTCTGGAAGAACATTTTTTGGGGAATACAAAAGACTTGTGACTGGGGTGGACTACAACAGTGGTGTCTAAAGTCAGTTTTCAAAGGCCCAACATGTTTTTGATATTTTCCTGGCTCAACACACCTGGATCAAATGCATGGTTCAAATGACATGCTGATGAGGTGATTCAGGCATTTGCTTCAGGGTGTTGGTGCAGGGGCTCTTGTAAAACTTGCAGGGTGCCAGCCCTTGAGGACTGGAGTTCGACACCCAGGTTTAGATCAAAGCATGTTCATGTGTTAGATTGGCCCATTCAAAGTTCAGATCTAAATCCAAATGAGAATCTGTGGCAATACTTAAAAAGTTTACAGGCTCTCTATATCCTATTTGACGAAGCTTGGGCTGTTTTGTAAAGAAGGACCAGAAATCTTTGTGTGTAGATGTGCAAAGCTGCTAGATGCATACCCAGTAACTTTTCTGCTGTAATCACAGGAAAAGGTGTTCTACAAAGTTGGTTGAATACAAATGCTCGCCACACTTCCATGATTTTACTTGGAAAGCATTTAGAAAGCCATGGATCGTTTTCCTTCCACTTCACAATTATGGACCACTTTCTGTTGATCTTATGAACAAACGATTGAATGGGATTTTTAAAGGGAGTTTATCACAATAGATTTGATTTAGAGGTATCAAAGTAAAATAGTTATTACAAATGTACACCACACTTCATATCTTTCTTTGTTAAACAAAGCCATGTATCATTCACTTCATCCGCTTCACAATCACGCACTACTTGGTGTTTGGTAAACATAGAAATCCATTTAAATGCATTGAGTTTGTGGTTGTAACGCAACAAAATGTTGAAAAGTTGAAGGTGCATGAATCTTCTTGTGCGGCACTCTATATGAAAGTGTTTAAGTCCAGTGCCTGGAGCTCAGATCTTAACCAGAGCTTGGAGCTATAAGAGTTTGGTTTTCTCTTTCTCTCCCTTTACCTAAATGTCTTTGTTCACACGGGCTCTTCAAACTCTAAAATCCTGAAGGAATGTAATTTGTATATTTCACTGTTTATAGTTGGTTCTTTACAATATCTAGTTTTATCAGTGTTGTTTTATTAAAAGAGAAATCCTGTCATTATTATGATTATGTTACTATTATTTCTACAGTTGCTCATTGTGTTTGCTTTCTTTTTGTTTTAATTTGGGGGATTATTCAAAACAATATGCACTGCAACGACATGTAAGACAAATGTTTGTGGCATAGGTATTTTTGTTCAAAGATGGGGCTATGTAAAGACTTCGGGTTGGGTAGGTTAAAAATGCTATTTGTAAAAACGTTTTGCTCACAATCTTATTTATTAACAAGTTATTAGTGGCTGCAAAGTATGGGTTTTGGCAGTGTATATTTTGTTAAAAGTTCAGTGCATTTTGGAAATCTTTTTTTAAGATAAATGGCTATTTTTGTTCAGTCATGAGATGACTTAACTGCTTTGGAATATATTCCAATAAAGACTTTAATTTTGATCTTTTATACCATTTATTTGTGTATCTATTTTAACCTAACATGCTTGTATTACTTGATAAATATTAAGAAGTCTGGATTCTCTACTATAAAATGTTCTGGATTAAAAAAAATACATGATCAGATTAGATTTGGATGATTGTAACTCAAACACATTTTAAGGCAAGACACGTTTATTTACATAACACTATTCATACACGAGGAAATCCAAAGTGCTTGACAGGACATCAAATCAACAAGCCTAAGAATAAAAACATTCAATAAAAGAAACATATGTTAAAATGGAGATACTAGGATTTAATTATACATTCATTTTCAATTGATCTTAGTTTGTATTTTAATTTAAAAACTTTTGTTAAAGGGATACAATTGTTACCTACAAAATTTATTAGGAATTTTCTCCAGAAGGATTCTAACCAGGCATTGTATGACTCATATTCTAAAGTGGTTGGTTCTGTACAAAGAAACTGGTGCTTAGAATAGTGAAATACTCAACCTAAACAGCAAGAGCTGGGGTAGCAGCATGTGTATGTCACCATAGTCAAAAACATTCAAGTATGTAGCCTGAACATGTATTTTCCTGGCTGATAGATAGATAGATAGATAGATAGATAGATGTCCAGTATCAGTTGTTATGAATGGCAACCTGCTGCCATCTTGTGGTACATACCAGTACTAGCTGTAATGCGTCTTTCACATTTTTCAAGTTTTTAAATACTCCCATCAGTTATTTAAAAATGTGAAGTGTAAACTACACTTTGCGGCCTTTATAATTGATTTTTGTTATTATTTAATTTAAACTTACGAATAGCATTTCCAATTACTCCCGCTTCTAAATTTGTAATTGGACTTCGTCGCAGCTGCTATTTGGACGAAGAACAGATTCTACCCTACATTTTACAGCTACAAACATGTTAAATACCACAAGCGTGGAGGCGCCGATGTTTAGATCGGAAGTTACGCTACTCACTTCCCTGGCAACAACAGTCCTTGACGACCGCTAATGAACACAAGCAAAGTAATGGCAGACCTAGTATGTGGTCAAACATCAATATGGGAAGAAGTTTGCCACGGTAATATAAATGTGCCTACATGACTTTGAGCGTAATGCAAATGAAATTAATTTATTTGTTGTGTATTTTAAGAGTTTGAAGCTGAGCAGCCCGATCCTGTTCAGAAGTTCAAGGTAAGCCACGCTGCGTTGAAAAGCTATTCACAGCCATGAACCGTCAGATTTAACCATGTTAAAATCACAAGCTTCTATTTTATTGCAGTTTTGTGTGCCAACACAAAGTAGTTCATAACTGGGAATTAGTTTTCAAATTTCACAAATAAAATTCAGAAAAATGTGACAGCTTCCTTTACTGTGACACCCTGAAATAAACTTCAGTGCAACGAGTTACCTTCAGAGCTCCCCTTATTAGTAGAGCCCACCTGTCTTTAATTTAACCTTAGTAGAACTCCAGCTGTTCTGGTAAGGCCTCAGAGGTTTGTTAGAGAACAAAAAACATTAAGACATAACAAAATAATAATTTCACAAATCGTTTAATCTATCATCTGAAATTAAGAGTTTTTAACAAGTGCACACTACTATCAATGGAAGAGAGGCAAGGAGAGAGGCATAAAGAGTCCTGTAACCACTGGGTTGCCAGTTCAAACCCCCGCACCATCATTTGTTGTGTCCTTGGGCACATCACCCGCCTTGCCCGCTGATGGTGCTCAGAGGACCCGATGGCGGCGATTGTATGGCAGCCTCACTGACAGTGGTAGTGTTGTGTGTATCAATGGATGGATGACTGATTTTAATGTAAAGTCCTCGGACTTGATAAAGCACTATACAAGTGCAGGCCATTTACCATGCAGAGGATGCAGCAAACAGCATTCTACAAAGCATTGATTCGGGGGGCTTGAATACATTTGCATGCCACATTTTCAGATTTTTATTTAATGGAGAATAAGAAAACCATACCCCTCCTGTGTGTCAAATAAAATCCTAATTAGACAAATAAAAGTTTGAGGTTTTAACATGGGAAAATTATGTTAAAAACCTCAAAGGATATGAATACTTTTGCAATGTACTGTGTATATATATATATATATATATATATATATATATATATATATATATGGCTTTATTATGACTTTATTAGGCATCGGTGGATGATGATCGTCGGAGGGACACTGACCCTCTTGTTGGTGTTGCTGGCTGGAAAGCTCACCTTTCTTCTCAGAAGCACCCGAAGATACTTGAAACTACACCATCTCTACATATTGATGAATGTAAGATTTCCCAGCTACATAAAAAGAAATCCCCCAATCCTGATCTGTATTTGCAGAAACTAATATTTATGTGTTTTAGGCCCTGTCAAGCGGTTCTTGGAGACGACAGTGTACCCAGTATTGTTACCTGGTCTAGCAGCTTTGCTGAGAGAATCCCAGAAATACGGCTGTTTTGAGGTCTACATTTCTTCTGATAAACATCCCACCAAATATTTAAACAAAAATAAAGTACTCAGGTGTTACACAGCTGGCTACATTTATCAACACTATTGGTGAAGATGTTTAAAAATCTCTAAAATAAATGGCTTTCTATTGTAGCAGCCTAATCCTTCAATGATTTTTTTTGTCTTTTCAGAAATCCAACCTATAATTTGAACCGAGAATAAATTTTTTCAGAGTCACTTGTGTGACATCGACCTAATTTAACTTTCCATTCACAATGAGCAGGATGGCAAGAGATAAACTCTCCAAAACGGACTGTTGGAGAACTGCGTAAAGTCTCCATGCCAACAATTAGAAGCCATCAACCAGCTGTTTGGTAGTGATGCCAGAATAAAAGCCCTTTCCGCCCTGCCATCACAAACGTAAACATGTGTTGTGAATTCACCTGGAACCATGTGCTTTGGTCAGATGAGATCATGTTTGAGCTTTTTGGCTACAAACACTCCAGGTGGGGTTTGGTGTGAAGCAATCCTGCCCACTGTTAAGTATGGTGGAGGACTTGTGATGCTATGGGCCGCTTTTTCTTCCAAAGACCCTGGGCATTGTTACAGTTTATGAAATCATGAACTCTTACAAGGGGGTTTTCATTAAAGAACTGCATCCTCTTTCAGTAAACTAAAAACAAGTCAAAGTATTATCAGGTAGATAATGATTCAAAACAAATAAAATTTACACAGGTAGGGTTTTTAGCCTGCCTCTTCCCTAAAAACGGCTAGAGATGGGCACCAGCCCCTCACAACACTGTCAGGAGATTAAAGAGATAGGAAATCCATGGATTTATTTTTCCAGTGTGAGTTTATGCTACTGCAATAAAAGATTCATTTATTTTAAAGTGTTTTACACATCTTCATTGATACCAATAAATATCAACAAGTAATCAGCTGGTCCAGAGAAAAGATTTGCAGGCTCTTTAGTAAACTCATATTCGATGACAATGCCAGGATTTACTGAGATCCTGGGTTGGACATAGCAGAGTCCAGATCTTGACACCATTAAGAGTGGTTTGGATATCCTGGAGAAGGTTTTCTGCAACTTATATCATCAGTGAAATGGATAAATAGTGCCGAATCTTTTTAACTTATAAAACATGCTGCAGCAGGTCTTATGGCTTTAAAATATTTTTATAATTACATTTTTTTTGTCAACACCTGTATGCTTTTCTTTATAAATCCTTTTTTTTTGTTCCAGAGAAAAATAACCAAGTTTGTCCCCTGTGATTTCCTAACTGAGTGGATATACAAGTAAGAGCCCTTCCCCACATACACACACACACCCACACTAATATCACACCACATAACTTGGCTTACATTGGGTCCTATCTATTTTCAGTCAGAACCCCCGCAGGCAGGGACAGGATCCAGTGAACTTTCCAGACATTCCCTTTGTCAGGGACTGGCTCAGAAAGCAGTGAGTGCCTCACTTATTCAAACACATACCTTAAATTATATGGGATAGAGTTAAGTCTAAAAATTAGATAACATGAAAATATTCATGTCAGTCAAAAAGGTTTCTATGTTCTAATCTTATGAACATAGTTGCATGTCCTCTTGCAATTCTTTTGATTTAATTTCTGGTGCGTTAATAATCTCTGCTTGATTCTACCATGTTTTTTCTCTTAGTTCTTACCTTGTATTTTTCAGCCCAAGGCCTCCCATCCCTTTGTTTCTACAGCTCAGTGAAGAAGAGGCTGCTTTGCTTGTTCAGGCTTTCTGGAGAGGATATAAGGTATATCACACCAAGTTTGTTTAAAAGTGGTCCATGCAGTTGAGATGATGGAAAAGGAAAATATAATAGTACAGCAAGAAAGGGAAATACATTCACCGGCCACCGGAATGTCGCAGCCGAAATCGAGACTCATCAGACCAGGCAATGTTTTTCCAATCTTCTATTGTCCAATTTTGGTGAGCCTGTGCGAATTGTAACCTCAGTTTCCTGTTCTTAGCTGCCAGGAGTGGCACCCGGTGTGGTCTTCTGCTGCTGTAGCCCATCCGCCTCATGGTTCGACATGTTGTGCGTTCAGAGATGCTCTTCTGCATGCCTTGGTTGTCACGAGTGGTTATTTGAGTTACTGTTGCCTTTCTATCAGCTCGAACCAGTCTGGCCATTCTCCTCTGACCTTTGACCTCAGGCATCAACAAGGCATTTGCACCCACAGAACTGCCGCTCTCTGGATATTTTCTCTTTTTCGGACCATTCTCTGTAAACCCTAGAGATGCTAGTGCGTGAAAATCCCAGTAGATCAGCAGTTTCTGAAATACTCAGACCAGCCCGTTTGGCACCAACAACCATGCTACGTTCAAAGTCACTAAAATCACCTTTCTTCCCCATTCTGATGCTCAGTTTTAACTGCAGCAGATCGTCTTGACCATGTCTACATGCCTAAATGCATTGAGTTGCTGCCATGTGATTGGCTGATTAGAAATTTGCGTTAACGAGCAATTAGACAGGTGTACCTAATACAGGGTTAATACAGGAATCCTAGAGTTCAATTTACTACTTTTTACTACCTATTTTACTACCTCTATAATATTTTTACTACCAACACAAAATCGAACAGCAGCCTTTTTTGGGGTAGCGGTGGATTCACAGCACTAAGCCATATAAGATGATAGCCCATCTCTCACCAAAAACAGAACCTAATCCCACTTACTTGAAGGTGTAACTGTGACCTTGTCTTGACTAAGACCTCATACACATTAATATTCCAAACGGATTTCAAGAAGACTTAGGAAATTTTTTTTTAATAATTTAAACAAAATGCGATGAAATTCAAGTTTCACAAGCCAATAATTTATTTTCCAATAGAATATTGATAACGTGGCAAATCCTAAAACTAAATATAGTAGGAATAACATCAAGCAACTAAAGTAATTCAAATAACATCACCAACTACAACACAAACAGATGGCAGTGTGAACATGCCCCAAAATGAAACATTCCATTGCAATTTTAGGAAAAGTGGTAAAACCAGTACAAGTACATCATTTATTAGCTTATACCCATTAATATTACACTCAGATTGAGAAACAGCATGCTGTGGAGAGTGAGATGGCAGAGGAAAGGAAAGAGACAGCTAGAGAGAAGTAGAAGAGAGAACATATGGACAGAGAAACATGCTTTTACACAGACAGAAATAGGAGACAAGCAAGAGAAGAATGGACAGGGAGGAGGAGACAGGTGGGGTGAGAGAGTGAGCTCTGGGGGAAGAAGATGGCAGAGTAAAAATGACAAAATCAAGACATGTAAGCAGTTACAACAGTCTCAGTTGTGAGGCCTTCTCCTCAACCTTTTCCTCCAATTGGCAAAGCTCTTCTTTTTTTTCTTTTAGTCTTCTACGAAGTGTGTTGGACTTTGTGATAAGTTCAGCCATTTTTGACCCAGCCTTTCCCTCAGCCTGCTCAGCCAACTTGTCGGCATCATTTTCAAGTGACTCACAGACACTGCTTAGTACCCGACGCTGGGTTCTGAGGTCTAACAGCTCCTCCTCTGCTGCCTTCCTCTTCAGAGCATGTGCTGCACTTTCCTTCTTTTTTCTTTCATTCTCCAGGTGCAGTCTGTAATGAGATCTTGCAGATGCAGCAGAGGCAAGGAGCTCCCTTGTCAGTGGCACTTTTAAAACACCCCCACAACTGCTGATCCAGTCACAGACTAATCGAAGTGATTCCAGGGATTCTTCCTGGAGGTTACAAGTTTCCACCTCTTTGTTGATTGAAAATCCTCTTTCAACAGTGGCTTGTCCATGGGACAGAAGGAGGAGACTTTTGCAAAACTGCAGTAAGTCAGGGTAAGGCGTGCTGAGAACTGTGTAAAGAAACACATCAAGTCTCTCCTTCATTGGTTTAAAGGACAGGAAACACTCATCTCGTCCTTCCATTGAGGCCAAGGTTGCAAACTGCTGAATGATGACATCACCTACAACATTGATAAGGAAAGTAAGATATAATCATCCATGACATTTATGTACATTGGGTTCAACTCTAAATTGTCCAACAAATAATAGCACAGCTTCTCATAGAGAGTCAAAAGTGCATATAGTAATTTCTAATAACTGTAAAACAGTTAACACCCTGCAGACCAAAGGGTAAAACTGCAGACTCAGGCCTGTCAAGATAACAAATTTTGCTGGGCGATTAATTGTCCCAGGAATTATTGTGATAAATGATAATATTGTTGTTTTCAGACCACCCTGAGTGGAAGAAACTGACTCTTTTCGCTGTGGTTTATTGCTCCCCATATACTGAGCCCATTCTAAGGAAGCGAGAAGGAGGAGAGGAGTAATTTGATGCATCGTAGTGAAGATTTTTGTCATCCAGTCTCTTTGGTAGAAAGAGATACAAACACGTCGAAAAACAAACAAACATGCAACTGGAAATTATTGACCTCATTTTAGTTATCGTGCACATTTTAATTAATCATGCAAATAATTATTGCTTATCGCGACAGGCCTATGCAGACTACCATTGATGACACCCTAAAACATGACCTCCATTAACCTCACCACTTCTGCTATCCCTACACATATATATGTTCTTACCAGCTGGTATGCCACCAGTCAATTGCTTGCCCTGCAGGAACATCTGCACTATAGTTTTCATCTGCTTGATGCACCTCTCTGGTTCTTGGTGGATTCTTCTGGGATCAAGGCAAGCAATGTTCCTAACCATAGGGAACTTTAAGGGGCATTTTTCTTGCAGTTTTCCCACCACCTTGACAAGGCACTGCAAACACTCTCGCCTGAAGTTGAGCACCGAAAGCTCCCCTAACTTGCATCCTGGTCTTCTCTGTAGGGCCTAACAAATAGGGACCGTTAAATATCATTCACTGTACATGCTATAAATTAAAAACAATAAAAGCAATGAAGCAGGAGTGAATGAGGAGGCCATTCTCTGTACTCAAATGCTGCCCGTAGGCAACATGGCCATTGATTGAGATGGGGACGACTGTACAATATTTCAACACACACACACACACATATATATATATATACATAAATATACAGTACATATACACATTATATATACATACTGTATATATATACACTCACATATGTACCACTATTATTTGGCAAAAAGCTGCTAACTTTTACACACTACACTTGTGAAGATTGTTAGGGTGACCATTACTGACAACACAATCATACTAGCTATTTTGCTTGTCACATTAGGTAGTTAAATAATGCCCATCATTTAATACTGGTTCATTATCTCCTCCTTATAGTTTGAAGCAAAGCTTTGAAATGAGATCTGGGCAATTCTTTATACTTCCTATTTATGCAAACAGCACAATATAGGAATAATCTGCACAAAACTTACCTTAATGGCAGATTCAGCACCCAGGCCAATGTCAATATTTTCAAGACAGACCCAGTTCTTCTCCTCGGACACCTGGATTTTGATCAGGTGTGGTGGGCCTATGTCTTCTAAAAGTTCCCTTCTGATAAATCGCCGCAGTAAACCCTTAAAGTGACAAGAGAAGATGTTAATCAAACTACAACTGTCAACTGAAAGAATTTATTCACATTTAAATGAATAACTCTCCCCAGTAATTACAATTATTACCATCAGGAGCTCTGTCAGATCTTTAGCCAAAAAAGGCAGCACAGGCTCGTCTGTCTGATATTTAGTCAGGAATGGGCTGAAGGTTCTTGCCACAGACAAGAAGAACTGGAGTTTTGGTACCATAAAGTTATCGCCACGTGCTGCACAAATTGTGTCATATGAGGAAGTGTTGGGGCTTGGCACCTTTTTCTTTCCAACAGCATCAATGTATGTTAAGAGCATGGGCCAAATGTCGACAGCTCTCTCAGCCACAGGAACATTTTCCACCCACCGGTGGCCACAGAAAGATTGGGGAAAGACAGAGGATCCTGTGGTGCTGGTGTAATCTTCTCTACGTGCTGGAACATTGTGGAAAATATAGTGCATGGCCCGCAAGAGCTTGTCTATCTGCCATATTGTGAATCCTGCCTTCATTGCATTGTGGAGGGTATGCAGACCACAGCTGCCAACACGGATGAGTTGTGCATCCCCATGAAGCTCTGAATGTTCACTCTGAAGGAGCTCGAGCATCTTCAGGTTGACGTTTGGGCCATCCATACTGACGGACAGCAAGTGTCTCATATTGAGTTGTGCAACACATTCCTGTGAATTATCACAAAGAATACAATATATTAAAAATAGATTTTGACCTGAGTTTTTGGTTATTCATAGAACTTTGCTTGAGCCATGTCCAAGTAAGTATCCGTCAATCAATTGTGTCCTACTCTGTGGTATTCATCTTTCAGAAAATTAAAATATTTCATCTGTAGAAGTTCAAATAGACAGATTTGACTTTATGAGCCTAAACACATCTGCAAATCAGTTGTTAAAAATCTTTATGTATAAGAAAAGCCTCAACAGATGCTACTTTTATCTTTTGTAAGTCAAATCCTGATACTGTATATACCAAATGTAATGTCATAATGCCATGCAGGGACATCAAGGGTCTGAGGCATTTTTGACCAATAAAACATGTTAAACCATTTACGGATCTGTAAGGTTTCCAATATGTACCCCCCCATGTAGAAAAACAATAGGAGATCAGCTTACTTTGATGTGTTGTAGCAAGTCTTCAGCCTTTGCATGTCCAAGGAACTGTGATCCGAAGTACGAAGACGTCACACGGTCATCTTTCCACACACGAACGTGAACATCCAGCTGCTTTTTTTTGACCGACTTGTTCAGAGACTCATCGAACATGAGTACAAACGGTCCCGAGTCGTTAACGCTATTCACAAGCAACTTCTTAAAATGAGGTGCAACACCGAACCTTATCATGTATGCAGTCTTGTCCTTGCCGCATGCGAAACCTTTGGCTATGTCAGAGTCTGTGAACATGTTTTGGAACAGCTCCCCGATGCCGTCATTTGATGAGTAGGAGTGATGCTTGGCTGCGGTGTTCAGGCACCAGAGAACTTCGGCTCTGAGCGCTGACGTTGGTGTCAGGAGGGTCTGCTGCCTGTCTGCGGCAGCCGTCACGTTGCTGGTATTACTGGTTCGCTGCTGAGGTGTGACGGCAATACTTGTGCTCGTAGCTGACCTTGAGGTTCCAGTGCTTTGTGTAGCAGCAAAAAACGAAATAGGGATCTGCTCCCCGTGCGCGCGAATCCGCTGCTGGTGTATGGTGGAGGCTCGGTGTGATTTGATTGCCGTCACACCGTTCCAGGTCAAATTTAGATTTTTTCTGCACACTTTACAAAACGCCTCTCGATCATTCCCCATGACCGGCTTAAGCCAGTCTTTAAATGCCGGGTCATCGAGCCAAAGTTGTGAAAATTTACATTTTTCCCATGACGAAGTGCAAAATCACTTGCTAGCCTGCTAGTTATTAGGCGGTTGCAACACAGCGCATGCGCACAGCAGATCGGACAGCGGAACCAATCGAGTCTATCAACGTCAGCTCAGGTCCTGCTGAGTAGTTATGTTTTTAATACAGATTTTATAGTTAAATGAACTTAAAACAAAAAGTCAGAATCAATGGAAAAGTCAAAATATATTGAAGGGGTGATGAAAAATTTACTACCATGTCAAATTCTGTTTGTTACCTTTTACTACCTTTTAATAGCCTTAATTTGAGCTCTTTTAATTTACTACCTTTTACTACCTTTCACTACCCCGCGGAAACCCTGTAATAAAGTGGCCGGTGAGTGTACATTGTACAGCATTGGTCAGAAGTTTGCATATAATCATCATGGACGAGAAAATCAAGTTCATTTTGGGCTTTTAATGATGCATTGAATCATTTTTTCCCACTATAGAATGGTTATACAACAAACAATTTCAGTGATTCTTTTAAAACAAGAATTGTTTAAGTTTTCATTTAGAATGTGAATTGTATAGTTATCAATAACCCATACAAGTATACACACAGGCTGCAATATATACATACACCCACATAAACATTTACACAAATCTCCCGTAGTAAACTGGACCTTGACCACATGATTTTCGTAGCCATCAGCTAATATCTGACATAAATCTAAGGATTTAAGCATTTGACCACTCTTGTAGGTGGAAACTATAGAATTTATTTAAACTGGTTGGTTTCATAACACGGATCCTGCTTTTAAGCCTAGTCACATGTTTTCTGTAGGCTTGAGGTCAGGCAGGACATTCAGACTCATGATGAATGGATGTACAGTCATATTATAATTCAAGGACACTCCATTAAATGTTCAGGTCCTTCATCGGAAATGTTTAGATATAAATGTTAAATCTTTTTAATTAATCACTGGAGAAAAAAAAGTATTAATTACTGGGAAACACTAAAGCTTGTCCTTGTTTTGGCCATGAAACAAAAGATACTAACAAAAATGTTTATTCTAACCAAGGATAAAGTCAGAACATTCTTCCTCCTAACAGCTAGTGTACCCTCTTTGAGAAAAGTGACTTTAGTAAGCAGTCTCTGACATAGGTCTGAGTAAAATTTGCCCCACTCCTCACTTTCAGTTGTGAGATGTTTGAGGGGTTTCTTGCATTTACAACTCGTTTTAACTCACCCCACAACATCTCGTTGAGATCAAGATCTGTTCTTTTCTCAAGCAGTTCTTTATGTTTTGGGTTATTGTCATGTTGCTGGGTCCAGATCTGCTTCTGTTTTAATTTCTTTACAGATAGTCTCACATTTTCTTCAACCACCCACTGATACAAGGTTGAATTCATGGTAGATTCTATGATGGTGAGCTGACTAGGTCCTGTTGCATAAAGCATCCCCAAACCATGACATTTACACCTCTATGCTTCACTGTTGGCAAGGAATTTTCTTGGAATGCTTGTTTTTTGTTTAAGCCAGATATGCCCTCTCTTCTGGTGTCCACAACTAAATTTTTACTTATTTGTCCAAGAAACTTTCTTCCAGAAGTCCTGGTCTTAGTTCTCTCTAATTTCAATCTGGTGTTGATGATTGTGTTAGAAAGCAAATGCTTCCTCCTTGCACACCTCTTAGGAAAGCAAAATTTGTGCAATCTCTTTCTGATTGTACAGGCATATACTTTCATTTTAAGTATTTATTGAAAGTATTGGTAAAATGTATATTAAATATCCACGTCCAAATATATATATAAAAAAAAACCCACAGGCTGTCATGGAGTGTCCTAATTTGTTTTACATGACTGTACACCTCTGGCTGGAACTGTACTGATATAAGATGATGTTAATGCAATGGCCTAAAAGACTAAAATCTGGAGAGAAAAAAAGTACATTTTAAAACAGAAAAGGAACGGCTCAGTCAGTCGACAAGACCACAGTGAACCTTTCTCCCTGTGTGTGTGTGTGGGTGTATGTGTGTGTGGTCATGTTAGGATACAATAGACACCATCCCTGTGAAAAAAACTTGCCTACACTTGAATCTTGTTGTATAATCCCACATCGCTTTAAAAACCTCCTCTTTCACTGGGGCCTGTAGTTTCATTCAGCAGCTTGATTATGTCATCGGTGACGCCAGGCTTTAATTCCCTCTTGTGTGGGCGCAGCGATGCTGTGATATAAATAGTCAGACGCAGCCAGAGACAAACAGCAGCAGTGTCGTCACTCAGACAAAAGATGAACACAACTTTGTGTGGTGTGAAGACAAGTAAAAGGGTCATGTTTTTGTCAGAAGTTGCTGCTTTCAGAGGCTAGTTGTTGTGTCGTCTGCAGTTGCCTTTGAATAAATCAGCAAACCTACTCGAACATGTAGCTTTATGGGTGTGTGCCTAAAAAGCTTTGCTGAAAGTGCAGGTGCACACATTTTGTCTTGGATGCTTTTTCACCAGCAGGGGGAGACAGTTACATTTTTCTCCAGCCTGTGTTCCTCTGTGGTGGCAGAAGTGAGTGTGTTTACCATGAATTAGGAATTTGTTCAGAAAGGCCACTGATGGCACTGCAGACGGGCCCCCCAAGGGATCTCGAGGCTGAGACACAGAGCCAAAGAGAGAAACTGAGTTGGTTGAGAGAGAGCGGGATGGATTAAGTGGAAGGATGGAGCTATGTTTGGAACATTCTGGGTTGGATGACAAAGGGGAGAAACGAAAGCATGCTGATGTTGCAGAGCAGTGTCAGATTAGAGACTGGAGCAATATGAAGGAAACACAGCTTTGTCAGCAGAGATCAAGGATTAAAAATGCTCTACAGTCAGAGATTGGCATTTGACAGATGTAGGATCACAAGTTATTAAACAGACGCAGGATAGAGATATCTTAGGTTTGCAGAATCCTGAAAGTGGCTGCTGTGTATCATGCTTGGAGTATTTGTATAAATTCATTTGTGAAGCTGTGCTGCAGTGCTGCAGAATCGTTACAATTTAAAGTCCACAAGAAGAAACATATTCACATAATTCCTAAGTCAGCGCAGAGACGGATCACATTTAAAATAACAATATAATTTCACTAAAATCAGCCTCAGTGTGAGATTTTTAAGTAATAGCAAAGAGTTTTGGAGTTTATAAAAATCCTAAATGGATGATGGGATTTTGCTCTGTTGTAAACGATCAATTCACACCCCCCACCCCCCAATCTGGTCCTTACATTTTTCACCCTCACTCTCATGCTCTGAGCTGTTATATAACCTGCCTGACGCAGCGCTGACTCCTTGACTGCAGTGTGTGTGTATCTGTGCCTGTGTCTTTGTGGATTTGTGCGAGTATGTGTGTCATGTTCTGGTTAAGAAACACAGACAGGCTGAAAGCGCAGGAAGAAGGGATGGAGAGTATTTTTTCAGAGCGGAATTTTCATCCCTCCATTATTACTCTCTCTCATCACAACGGCGAGGACTGAAGAAGAGCAGTAGTGGAGCTGGTTTAGACACGCACAAACTTACTCACTTCTGTGACCTAGACAATGCGACTGTGTGTCGTTTCTCTTGCATATACAATACCTTACATAAGTATTCATATGCTTCAAACGTTTTTACATACTGTCATGTCACAATCAAAAACCTCTAAGTATGTTATCGACATTTTATATTATGGATGGACACAAAGTAGTCCATGCTTGTGAAGTAAAGTAAGCTTTTCCTGCTATTGTCACGTTTCAGCTACAAACTTCAATGTATTTGATCAATAGACCATTACAAATGATACATTGTTTTCAACAAACATGCTGTGGATTTGTATTCAGCTCCACTAAATAAATTTCAGTGCAACCAATTGCCTTTAGAAGTTACCTAATTGGTAAATAGGATCAACGTATTTCACGTTTTATATTCAGTGTAAATCCAGTTGATCTGGGAAGGACTCAGAGGTTTGTTAGAAAACATTGGTGAACTTAGAGCATCATAAAGACAGCAGACAGGTCAGGGACAAAGTTGTCTAGGAGTTTAAAGCAGGGTTAGGTTATAAAAGGATATTCCAAGCTTTGGACATATCTCTTCCCAGACACCTCCTCCAGCTCCCCCGGCAGGCCAGCCAGGGGACATAGTCCCTCCAGCATGTCATGGGCTGTTCCCTGGGCCTCCTCCCAGTTGGAGGCCCCAGATGCCTTCATGAGGACCATTAGAACGACGCACGTGACGTCGCTCGGTACGGCTGAGCTGGGGCCCCACCCTGGAGCCAGGCCTGGGATCAGGACTCGTCAGTGGCAGTATTACTCCACACGTGACCCAGCTAGGCCAAGCCCAAACGAGAGACGGAAGGCTGTTCCCCAGTGGGCCCACCAACTGAAAGGGGGAACCATGAGCGACTGGTGCAAAGAGAATTGGGCAGCAGACGAAGGTGGAGACTTCGACGTCACGATCTTCGGATGCTTTGGACATTTCATGGAGCACTAATCAACCATCCAAAAATGAATAAAGCATGGTGTGTCCACCTAAACCAGGAGTGTCCAGCTCCTGTCCTTGAGGGCCGGTGTCCTGCCGGTTTTTGTATGCGTCCTTGCACCAACACAGATGAATTAAATAAGCAAATTTCTTACTTAGCATGTCACCTATAGCTCTGCAGTGACTGGCTATTGAACCGTTAATTTGATTCAGGTGTGTTGAATCAGGGCAACATATAAAACATGCAGGACACCAGACTTTGGACAAAACTGACCTCAACGGACAAACCTGGTAAAGGGAGGATTAATCAAAGAAGCAGCCAAAATGCCTATGGTAACTCTGCATAAATCCACAGCTCCAACAAACAACAACTATTAGTTGTGCATCTGCACTTACATCATTCAGAACACAACCATTTATCACAGTAAAACATGGCATTGGCAGCATAGTGCTATGGAAATCTTTCTTCAGCAGAGACCAGAAACAGGTCAGAGTTGATGGGAGGACAATACTGTAAGACAGCCTGTTAGAGGCTGCAGATAATTTGAAACTGGACATTGAACCCTAAACATACAATAAAAGCTACAATTAAACTGTTTAGATCAAAGCATATTCATGTGTTTTAATGGCCCAGTCAAAGTCCAGACCTAAGTTACTGTTCATAAATTGTCCTTATTCACTGTGACTGAGTTTGAACTATTATGGGAAAAAATTAGCAAAAAAGTCACTAAAAGTCCAAAGCTGATGGAGAAATAAACCAGAGTAAAGTGTTACAGTTACAGTAAAGTTGTTAAAATTACAGTAAAGTGTTCTATAAAGTATTGACTCAGGGGGACTGAATAAAATGCACAACCCCCTTTTAGATTTTATTTGTAAAATGATTTTTCATTTGTCTTGAACCTCCCAGTTATGCTGTGGTTGATCACA
Source organism: Crenichthys baileyi (assembly GCA_036173005.1). Classification (NCBI taxonomy): domain Eukaryota; kingdom Metazoa; phylum Chordata; class Actinopteri; order Cyprinodontiformes; family Goodeidae; genus Crenichthys; species Crenichthys baileyi. Next base: position 477,335 of record JAHHUM010000899.1, read on the forward strand.
TAAATTTCCAACAAAATGCATTGAAGTTAGCGGTTGTAACGAAACAAACGTGAAAATGTTCATGAGGTATGAACACCGTTACAAGACACTATACCTATGAAGAGCTGCAAGACCTTAACATGTTGCATAATCGTCTTGTGCCTTACCCCAGCTATAATCCATTCATCCGTGCCTGCTGCTGTAACACACATATACTGTAGCACACACATACACACACACACACACACACCCACACACACACACACACAGACACACACTTTTTATAATCACTAAGACTTATTAGGATTACTCGAATCTGGTCAGCTGAGTTGGAGCACTGTAGCTGTTGTATAATATACTACAGTTAGCTTGTTGATATGATGAAGTTGTGGTCAGGTACTTCAGAGGACTTTTTGCACCATTTCCATTTCTTGTTTATTACGATTTATTAGGCATGTACACACACTACTATTAATCACATGGCTTTCCAGCTAAACAGTGGTTGTGTTAGGAAAAAAAGGTTGTGACTGGCTTTATTCTCTCTATAGACTGCTGTTGCACATTAGTTTCAGATAAACACAGTAACTCTAAGACTTCACAGTGTCTCTGAAATATCTTGAAACTGACCGAATTTTAATGGCATTCTTTATCATTTATTACACATTAAACACATTCAAACACAACCCAGTTTGGGATATTTTTCTAGCCCACCCCTGGGTCAGCTATAGACAATCCAGCCCTGGGTTGGTTTGGGTTTGATCCAGCATACTGGGTTAGGTTTTTAACCCCCCCAAAAATGGTTAACATGATCAATATCAAATGTTAAGGCTACTAAAGAGTGGATTGAAAATTGAAAAATAACCTCAATTACTAAGCAAGTATTGTTTGGATTAAATTGAACATGCATGTCCTATTGCCACTTAATCCATTAGGAGTCACTGGCAGGTTGATGCCAATTTCCAGCGGTCAGTGAGTGAGGCAAGGTACACCCAGGACAGGATAACTCAGATGCTCACACCAATGTAAAGTTCCCAGGTAACCTAGAATTGCATGCTTTAGAACTGTGGGATGAAAGTGGAGGGCCCATAAAGTACATGCAGACTCCACATGGCCAAAACCCAGGACCTTCTTTTAATGAAGCAAAAGTGATAACATCTGCCCTGTCATGCAGGTCAAGACTTATTAATAAACAATTCAATTTGGAAAGCTAATTTCATGGTCAGCAAGTAACACTATATTAACCATTGACCGTGCCGGTACAACAGAAAGTATGAAATGCCGGGGGTGTAATTCAACTGTTTCAGTCTTTCTTGGAGTAGGGACGCATCTACAACCTGCTGGAGATCAGCCAATGAGAAATAGGGTTATATATCCCAGGTATATACTGTGCAGTACGATCACAGCTGCTAAATACAGAGCAGTTTATCAAGAAAACTTGCTCCAGTGCTCTTGAACTCTGATTAAGCCAGCGATTCATCTCCCAACATGACAATGACCCAAAGCACACAGCCAAGGTAACAAAGAAGTGGCTTCTGCCTATGAAGTCTGTGATTGTCCTTGAGTGGCCACGCCGGAGCCTGGACTTAAATCCAAGAAAACAATCCCGAAAAGACCCAAAAATATCTGCCTACTGAGACTGCCCATCACTGAGCTTAAGAGGATCTGCAGAAAAGAATGGTAGAAAATACCCTGAAACAGGTGTGCCAAGGTTGTAGAGACTTTCTCAAGAAGACTTAAAACTGTGACTGATGGTGCCTATAAAGCCATGGGTGTGAATACTTTTCAAACGCTGCATCAAAAAGACTTTGGCAATGAGAAATGTGGACATTTCTAACCAATTCTGGTTAATGGCATAGCAAAGGCTAATGCCATCTTAGATGAACTAACTCTCTGATGTGAACCAAAGACATTGAAACAACCCAATATTATACAGCATAATTTTATAATCTTAATTTTTCTATTTCACCTGTGGTAGAGGTTAAATGAAGTCTGATTAGGTAGATGTATAGTTCAAAATAGCTCCCTGTGAAGAATGCTGAAGCTCCCTGGTTCACTATTTTCGATCCAATGTTTGGTTAGAACTACTAAC
>JAHHUM010000899.1:480902-726260 GCA_036173005.1 Crenichthys baileyi
TATCTATCTATCTATCTATCTGTCTGTCTGTCTGTCTATCTTTATTTTGACTAAAACTTTGTTTCATATCTATCTATCTATCTATCTATCTATCTATCTATTCTATCTATCTATCTATCTATCTATCTATCTATCTATCTATCTATCCATCCATCCATCCATCCATCCATCCATCCATCCATCCATCCATCCATCCATCCATCCATCCATCCATCCATCCATCCATCCATCCATCCATCCATCCATCCATCCATCCATCCCAAGCCTTCAATTTACACATCTGTCGATCCATTTGTCTATTATCCAATAATCCATCCATCATCAGTTCATCCATCTTTTCTTCCTTCTCTCCCATCTCTGTTTTTTGTAGGTTGCGTATTTAAAAAGTCTCACTACCGTGAAATATTTCCCATGAACTCATAAACTGTGTATTTATACAAAATATAACTTAAAATAAAGTAGAACTTTTCTAGTGAATTAGAAAAATATGTATGTAATGTGTATATGTGATGATGAAATAGAGAAAGAGGTCAAGGTAAGATTACATTTAGCACATTTACAATCAATTTAAAGACTGGCAACTTGGAAAGTTTCCACCTAACAATCCACCTGTGTAGAAAAACTGATGCCAGATCTATCTAGCCGTGTTTTGACTCAAATGTTCTAGAAGCTGAAAGGCATTATCTGACATTATGGGGTGGTAGGAATAAACTTGGCAGAGTCAGCCAAGTGCTAATTCCTTAACGGTGCACACTCACTCACATAGGTTGCACGAGAGCACAGGTTTAGTGAGGATTTGCTGTGTATTAATCCTGATAGGGAACGGCGAGCTAGCTGGAGCATGCAGGAGAGAGGCAGAGAAGGCATAAAACAAAAACGTATTTGGGCTTAAAAACACTATTAGGGAGCATGGAGTGCATTAGAGATAAAAGTTAATTTTAGGTTCTTGTGAGTGTCCTCAAAGCAACAAGCAATTACTCCAAGGGAAAGTGCTGAAAGGAAACAGAGAACCGTCACAATATGTCAATCTGAGAAAGTTTCATCACCAGAACTTCAGAGACGGCAGGACGGAGTAAAATGGGGCACCCTAATGTGCCACTTTCCGATAAACAAGCTCGGGCTCACAGAAACAAATCCATATCCAGCCGGCTGCAACCCTACACTCCAAACGGTGAGTGGAACATTTCTAGAATTCAATGTTTTTATTATGTCCGCTTTGCTGCATGTTGAATCTTGATGCTGGCTTTGACTTGTTTATGGCTTAGTAAAATAACCTGTAATATGTCTTTATAACATGTCTCACATGGACACATAGTTGGATCTGCAAAAAAATTTGTGACAACTTAGTGAAAGGCAAGTTTAAAAATATTGCAGTGTGGGGTTAAAATAGTGAGGGCATCCATTCTGTGATTAAACAGTTGTCACAAAGGAGGCAATATTGTAGATGTGAAGCAGCTGGTTATTGTGCATTCCTCTCTGAAAATCTCAGTAAAATGTGTAGTTCAGAAGAACAGTGCACTTTGAATAATAACCTGCCTAGAGAAGGGAAAACATATGAAAAAATGTAAATAAGGATAGGCTGCTCGGAAAAAATTATATCAAATGATGTTACAATGAAAACCAAAATCACAGAAACATGAAACAAAACAGAAAACCACCTGCTAATGGATAGCAAGGCAAACATGGCCCATAGTTACTGAGCACTGTAACAATAAGAAGACACCTCTGTAAAGCAGTTGAAAGCAAGAATGTTCTTTTTGGGTCTAGGGTCTCCAGACAGTTTGTCACATGACCCTAAACACTAAACTCCCGCCATAGTGATGTATGTACAAAAAATGTTAGAAAAACAAAACAACTGGACTTCAGTTTCGGTAGTTGAAGATGTTTGGCTCTTCTCACTCAAAGGGCTTTCTCAATTCGAAGCTTGGAATGTTTACCTCACTAGCTTTGAATGCTAGTCCTTCGGATAAAGAGTGAAACATCTTCAACTACAAGAACTGAAGTCCAGTTGCTTTGTTTTTTAATCTTTTTTGGATTAACCATGTCCTGGATGACTGAGAATCTTCAGTATAGTGATGGTATGATGACTCAGGCATCATGATATGCGGATGTTTGTCAAACGATGGTGTCGGGACTGTTTAATGTTTATCTGGGATCATGGATCAGTTTAAATAAAAATAAATGATTGAAAAGGTCATGTTGCCTTGTGCTGAAGAGGAAGTTTCCTTGAAATTGGTGTTTTAGCAAGGCAACAACCCTATACACCCGTATGCAAACAGCATCTTGGTTCCTGACCAGCAAGATTAGCTTATGGAGGGGCCAACCCAGTGATCTTAATCCAACAGAAAACATGTGGGATGACATCAAATGTGCTGTTTCTGAGAAAAGAAACAAGAAATCCAGAGGAACAGGGGAATATAGTCGTTCCAGGTTCAGAATACTGTTTCACAGGTGCCAGAAGCTGGTCGACTCCATGCTGCACAGAGGTGTCTGCAGTTCTGCACAACTAAATATTAGTTTGGCTATCTACAGGAAAGCCAAATCTTAAGCATTTTTCAGTTTATACAGTAAATGTTAGAGTTTATAAAGAAAAATTGTAGACACTGCTCTTTCCTCACTTTTAGAGTTATAACAGATTAGATTTTTTTCTTCATGTTTTTAAATGGAATAGACTGTTTAGTGTTTATATTGCATTTTTCACATTTTTGAATACTGCTATTATTTTAAACACAGCTATGTAACTTTAAGTATTTCTTTGGGTTTTAGACTATTTAATAGTTTATTAAACAACTTCAGTGTGAATAGTTCATGTGGAGTTTACCAGACAGCAGAGCAGGTTTTCTTTATGAGTAGTTGATGTTGGCTCTGTTTCACTTAGTCTCTCATGCAAGCGTTTGGTCTCCTGGATTCAGAGTGATTTTAGTGCTTTTTTTCTGCCACATAGCATGTTGCATGCAGGTCAGATAGTTCAGCTTTGGTCTTATCTGTCCAGAGCACCGTCTTCCTTGTTTGCTGTATCCATACATGGGTGGTGACTCAACAATGGTTTTCGTTTTGCCACTCTTCCATAATTGCCAGATTTGTGGAGTGCATCACTAATACTTGTTTTGTCCAACTGAGGTGTAGATCTCTGCAGCGCTGGACTTTGACTGGGCCATTCTAACATATGACCTTGCTTTATGCTCATGACTTTGCTTTGATCCAATACAATTTCACAATATTCACAATATTTACTGTTCAGCTGGAAAATAAATCTCAACCCTAGTACTAAGTGTTTTACAGCCTCTAATCGGTTTTCTGCCAAGATTGCCCTGTATGCCCCGATCCCCCTCTTTCCCCAAATCAACCATAAAAAAAACCCCCCCACAGCATGAACCGCCCCAAAAAAACGTGACCAACTGGGATGATGTGTTCAGGGTTAGTTTTCAGCCACACACAGTTTTTTGCATGTAGAAATTCAATTTTGATTTCACCTGAGCACCTTCTTCCACATGTTTACTGTGGTCACTACATGGCATTAGGCAAGGAACAAACAAGATATCTTATGACTTTTTTCACCAATAGCTTTCCTCCTGTCACTCCTCTATAAAGGCCAGCTTGGTGGGATGCATGGCTAATATTTGTGCCATATGGTTGAGCTGTGGATCTGTTCTCCAGACTTACCATGGGTATCTTGCCTGTTTCTCTGAGTAATGCTCTCCTTGCCGGCCTGTCAGATTAGGTGGACGACCATGTCTTATTAGGTACATTGAACTTTGTGGATGTAATGTTACACAATGTGAAAAAGTTTAATGTGTATGAATGCCTTAACAAGTGTTTAAAGTGATTATTCTAAGGCTGACTGTGTGTTAAAGAGCTCCATTGTTTTACCTTATGTGTGTCACAATGAGCACATTGATTTTATTTCGAGCAGAAACGCTGTTGGAGTGATTGCTTCCATGCAGCTTTGAATCCAACTTTGTGGGTCAATTTTGGGTCTTAATTTCAGTATTACACTCTGTCTCTGCAGATAATTTGAACAATGCACTGGGTGCGATCAGAGTTCTCGGTGTGGAGCTGATTGAAGATGAACTCAAACCTCATTTGATAACAGTGCTGGCAAACATTAAGGAGAAAAGTGAGTTGATTTTAGAGATTACATCTGACAAGGAGTTAGTAAGTGAAGTTTGTGTTTATTTTTACTGTCATATCTTTATGACACTATATTTGAGAGTATTTGAACTGCAAAATGCAGATAGAATGCATTATTCCTTCAATGTGCAAAACAAAATATCCAGATCTCCTTGCCACAGACAGAGTATAACCTAGTTTAAAACAACATTGGTACTAATGATGAGTGACAGTGTTTGAGGGGATCAGGTAGCTGAAGTTAAGCTGTATTTGTGTCTTGCAACTTGAGGGCAACAGGGGCAGAAACCTTAGCTTTGTAGTCCACAGGCTGAGAGATCTAATTCAACTCTATTATGTTTAAAATTTATTCTTCCAGGTCGATTAGTTGCATCATTAATGTTCATGTTGTCAATGTTGTGATTTTGAATGCAATTGTTTTTGTGTCCAGAGAAAGGCGCTGCTGAGCAGGTTGTGATCAGTGGGATCCTGCCAATCCTGGCTCTGTCTTTGAGAAGCCGAGGCCCTTTGACTTTGCTGACTGCAAAACTGGTGGCTGAGCTTGCCAAGGAATGTAGGTTACTCACACAGATATAGACACTTTTCATTATTTATTACTGAAGCATGTTTTTCCAGCGGTGAAGCGGTACTCCACAAGTCTATTTACAGAGGTTTCTTGTTTCCTTAGCTGTGGTTCGTAAAGGCTTTGGAGATGCAGGCTTGGTCACAGCCCTGCTTTCAGTTCTGACCAGCACAAATGAAGAGCTGCTTATTTATGCAGCAAGAGCCATTTCACGCATGTCTTATGACAGCTGTAAGTCAAGTGAAATAATAAAAAAAAAAAAACTAGCAGGCTTTCTCCTATACCCTCGTTTTAGTTTTTAATGTCAGTGTTTTCAAGATTTCAAGCTGTTATCAAAACATAGTGTACATAATCTGACATGAATTCAGATGCTACATTTTTCAGTTTTATTTTTTAACTAATGTAGCCTAATTGCCTTGGCCAACAAACTTTTGTAACTATAATCTCTCGGTGGATGTGCAGTAAACTTGATCCTGGTTAATAATAATAATTTGAAATAACAAATGTGTAGGAATGCTGTGAATTTAAAACAAATGTTAATGTTGAATTAATGGAAATTGTGATTGTTATTATTTTTTGTCATTCTAAGCTAAGCAGCAGGAACTGTTAGTACGTCGTGGTGTGGTGCCACGCCTTGTTGCCATCTTGCTCCGTTTCCCTGATAAGGAGGTCCTGGAGGAGGTGTGCCTCATGGCTCTCTGTAACCTCAGTGGCATGGCAGTGGCAGAGGAGGCCGGTATGATCTGGGAAAGAGGAGTGCCCGTGAGGCCTGGAGAGTGCGTGTTTCATGGCATTTCTCCTCACACCTGTGGCTTTGCCTCTTCTGTAACGTTGGTGCGGGTCTCTCAATGGGGACCCGGCCAGTACATGATCAGCATTGAGGATTTCCAGCGCTGCTCCTCCTCCTTCTGGAATCTGCATGGGAACAAACGGGCTGTACACTGGTTCCCATTCTTCAGTTTGGGCAACTGTTCAAATATGTTTAAGGTGATCAAGTTCTCTACGAGGAACATTCCTCGGACAAAGAGTCTGAAGACTCGTGTGTTCCACACTTTCCTGTGACAGCTTAAACACATGGTGACCTTAACCAGATAGACTGCAAAACACTGAAACAACACTTCTTGTGAGCTGGGAGCAGCATCCATCCATCTGTCCATCTGTCAGTCCGTCCATCAATCCTCCGTCCATGTCTTTCTGTGACTGCTTAAAGGCCGCAAACATGGTGACCTAAGCTAAATGGACCGCAAAAGACTAAAGCAACTGCTGCTGGTGAGATCCATGTACCCTGGATAAGGCTGAGTTTGGGGCAGCACGAAAACCATGTTGACTTGTACTGTTTAAAAGAAAGTGGAGTTTCATTAGTAAACATGGATGGTGAGAACAACATATTATATTATACTTCACACAAGCACATTGACAGCACCATATGCCACCGCATGTTAACAAAGATCAACTAGATTTTGGTATCTGTGTGAATTTTTTTTTTTTTTTACTAAACCTGAGCTGTGATTGTAGATTTGTTTAAATAGAGTCCTCCATAACATTTCCAGTTATAACAACAGGGACAAGTTTGGACACCAAAAACCTGGTCTCTCAGCTATGCTTAAATGCTTTGTCACGATTCTTATAAGCTTCAATGTTGTTCATTTTCTCCTGCTTTATTGTGTAAGATTTAAGAATGGAAAATGTCAGAATATTACTCCAGATACCACACAGCAAGGCAAATACTACAAGCCAGCTCTACAAAAATTGGCACCTCTGGTAAAAGTGTGTATTAACACCCTGAATAAATGGTTGTTAAGGAGACTGCCATTTTGTTACAAGTAGCTACTTTCTTGTAGTAATTTATTGACTTATCAATGTCAACACACATCATATTTTGAAAAGTAGCAAGAAACGTAAATAGTAAATGGCCTGCACTTGTATAGAGCTTTATGAAGTCCGAGGACTCCAAAGCGCTTTACACTACAATCAGTCATCCACCCATTCATATACACATTCACACACTGACAGTCATAGGCTGTGTTGTAGCCACAGCTGCCCTGGGGCAGACTGACAGAAGAAGAAATTGCCCTCAGTGTCATGACATAGTTATACCACATCTATTCCATAGGTGCAAATAGTTGTGGAGGGTACTGTAACAGTATATCTAAACATAATGATAGTTATGCTCATGCTGCTAATTCCTTCACAAGGGCTTAAAATATGCAATATGTCTGCAAAGTAATTTTCTGCAATATTAAGGGGCTTTGTTGTTGTTCATTTGTTGTTGTTTTTTACAGACAAATTCATTTAATTTGTGGTTATGGCTTAAATCAGTTTCAGTGTGAACTTTTAATGATTTATGATTATTTGGTACAAAGAGACATCTTAATTCAAATTTAGAGTTTGTGTTTATCTGAACAACTATGAAACAAGCTTTAGCACTCTAATTGTTTATGTATATTTTCCTTCATATACATATGTTTCAATTTACTGACACAAATCTGTATTTTTCACAGAGAAAATCAGAGATACATTTCAAGTCTGAGATGATATGATTGATGAGATCTTGTCCTGAATAGATACTCTAGCCATTGTGTGACTTATTGTCTTTATATTTTTACTTTTCGAACTGTAACAGTGATTTTTTGGGGTCATTTCAAGCTTAGAACCAGGTTGATAACCAGAATTGACCACTAGATGGCACACATGCACTGGGAAAAGACGAGACAGAAAGCCTATTTGCACCTGTTCATGTAAGTCTGAGGATTTATTACTGATAGACAGCATGTATGCATGTCAGTTGATCTTATGTAATATATTGTCCAATATTTAATTGGTCCACTTTAAACGTAAGAAATCTTCTCATGAAGCAGTTCAATCTTCTTACACTCTAAATTTCTTAAGTACAAATTACACGTCTGAGCTTTTCAAGTCTCTACCACTTGCCTTCATCTAATTACTTCTCTTATTGGTTTCATCCTGCCTTAGGCGTCCAAACACAGGGGCGCGTCCTATAATCAATCCTAACTTTATTACTTTGGGAACCACTTAAATATTTGATGTCAGATAAAATGAGAACTTGGAATTATTTACAGGTAGACTAGGGGTGTATGCACTGTTTATATACAGCAGGTCTTGGTTGTGCCTTATTTTAGGAAAGAAAGCAGCTTCATCAACAAATAATGAGGATTTTCATGAATGGTGTCAAATACCTGTAATTAATGTTGCATACAAAAATTAAGATGCATACTTTTTTCCACAGTTTACTCCATGGAAAGAAATTTGTTTTTTCCTTTTCATTTCTTTCAAAGTTGATCAAGATGACCTCTTAATGACAGTGGTCCAAATACATAGTCCTCCAGGGTTTCTTTCAGTCCAGTCTGACAGCAAGTTGTATGTGCCTAAAAAATGAGGAAAGTAAACAAGAAGAAGGAAAAGAAGATGATGGATTGAACAGTGGTCTGTGAGATGTTCAAAGCTTGGGACATTGTTTCATAGTCTAACTCTGCTTAAGACTACTTAGGTGTCTGATGTGGATCTTGATCTTCATGATGCTGTTTGTTCACTGATGTTCTCCAACAAACCTGTGAGGCCTTCATAAAACAGCTGGATTTGTTTTGAAATTAAATTACAAAAACTTCCAATACTTATTCAAAATTTAGGTGATTTGTGAAGTCAACAGGTTGCAGGTTTTAGGTGTATCAGAATAACGGGCTGAATGCTTCATTGCACACCACACTTTTTATTTTTTGGGGAAAGGTAATTGTAAGCCATGCTATCTCTTCCTCCCGCTTCATAATTATGCCCTACTCTGTGTTGGCTTATCACATAAAACACTAATAAAACACATTCAGGTTTTTGGTTGTAATTTGTTAAACTGTGAAAAACTAAAAGAGGTAAGCACCTTCTGTATATCTTGTTAAACACATCAGATTCCTTGATGCGTGGGTTTAACAGGATTGTTGTTGCCCCAATCTTGGCACAAACACATGACCTGTCAGACACTCAGATTGTTTAATCAGAGGCTCCATGTCTAATCTAAAGAGAGGAAATGCAGGAAGCATGCATACATTACATTTAATATTAAGCTTATTAATAATGCATGACAGAGTTTGTAGTCTATGCCCACAAACATGGCTGAAGAGTGTTTTATTACTTGTCTTTGTAAATGAATCATTTAAACTTTAATCCTTTTGTTTTGAGCAACCCAGAGTTATTGCGTTATAATCTCATTTAGGCTTTAATTACGGCTTTTATCACTTTGATATTGTAGCCTTAGCTACTCTTAACCCGCAGGACAAAGATACCAGTTGTCTGCATCACTGGATCCAATAATAAATACAAACATAAAATATAACGGCAGTTACAATTACAGTAGTTGGCTATAGTCCCACAATTTCATACAGAGCATTTGCAGACATGTAGCAAAGTAAATAGTCACAGCACATGTAGCAGAGGCTTAATTTCTCAACTAAATGAAGGCCATCACTTAAATAGACCCTTGCTCAGGGCTTGTTTTTAAATATAACAGTTGATCATCAACCCTGTTATCTTTGTAGCAAACCTAGGTCTCACTTATGGGCTTCTGTTACAGGTCGTTGACATCTTAGAGGTTCAGGATTAGAGTAAACAAATCAATTTGTTAGGTGCAAGTGAGATTTCAGATGGATTCCAACTGCTCGTGTTTTGTAACTCATTGAGGACAGTTGTGCCCCTGAGAGCTTCTGTGAAGAGTCCTAACCTTTCTGGAATGGTGACGTTAACATTCAGCCACATAACTCCACTGAGCAAGCCTTTTTATCCAACACATTTCACTAATAAAACCTCCATCCATCCATTTTCTACATCCACTTCTTCCATACTGGGTCGCCGGGGAGCTGGTGCTCCAGCAGTCTATGGGCGAGAGGCGGAGCACACCCTGGACAGATCGCCAGTCCCTCGCAGGGCAACATACAGAACAAACAACCATGCACACACCCATACACACCTAAGGGCATTTTAGAGAGACCAATTAACCTAACAGTCATGTTTTTGGACTGTGGGAAGAAGCCGGAGAATAGGGAAAGAACCCACGCATGCATGGGGAGAACATGCAAACTCTGCTGCAAGGTAACAGTGCCAACCACTGCGCCACTGTACAGCCCACTAATAAAACTTATAGCATATTTTATGGTACCACACTACGCCCAGAATACATCAACTAATATTAAAATCAATATAGTCCATTATAACTTCTTCAAAATGAGAAAAGAACAGAAGGGTTTTTAAGAATTTCAGGATTTAAAATGATAAAAATAAGTAAAAAGAAACTGAGGATTTACTTTTAAAGTCTAATCATCAACAATTGCTGCTAAAATGAATTGCAACACATCATTAGTCTGGGATACGCTCAATTCGATGGGGCCATATTTCTTAGCATATCTGTGAATTTTTTAATTAACGTGTCCTAAGCTTGTGCTGATGGTTGTTTGGGGTGAGATATTTTGATTGGTGTGATCATGCTTATATTATACATTGCACTCTTAGAAAACCAGAGCTTGATCACAGACAGTTTTCAAATTACTTTTAATAATGAACTAATTTTTATTGATGTTTCTCTGCATATAAATTTGCAAATATCTGCAGGGGAAGGTGCTATAGTTTTTCACAGTCTAACATGAACATGTATATGTTCATGTCCTGTTTTTCTTGTTAATATGAGAAACATATGTTGTCTTGTAATGAAACAGGAACTTTCGGCATGAAAAACCAATATCCAAATCCAGGTGCATCTCAAGAAATTGGAATATCATAAAGAGATTATTTATTTCAGTTGTTTAACTCAAAACTTAAAACTCACTTATTCATTAAATTCATTACACACAAAATTGTAAAACAAATACATTCTAAAGTGTTTCATTGCATTTACTGACACCCACCACAGCACCAACAGTCATTGGTAAAGAAGCTAGCTGTTTCCATAGTACTCTATGCATGACCACAGTGGTGAGAGGCAAAGCAATCAGATTTACAAGGCATAGAGCAACGCTGGAGTTGCTGCTTCAAGAGTCACCACACACAGATGCATCTGGAACATGGGTTAATTCTTGCACATTCTTCGTGTTAAATCACACCTGAACCAGGCATGTTAGAAATGGGTTACCTGGGCTAAGGAGAACAAGCACTGGACTGTTGCTCAGCAGAGTCTGGAGGAAGAGTGGGAAAGCACAGAATCCTGGATTGGCCATCAAACTGGCCTGACCTAATTAGGTTTAAACCTCACAGAAAGTAGTATTATCGAGAGAAAGCTGAGACACAAGATTCACGATGCAGACTAACGTTAGGGTTATCTTGATAATTTGCAGTGATGATAAGAAATATTGTGTCTTCAACTGAAATCTTTTCAGGAAGTTGTTCCCCTTATTTGGACCTGATTAGGTCAATATATTGATTTCCTATGCTTATCCAAATGCTTATTTGCTGTTAAAAAAATCTTATCTGAAACATTAATTAACTTATGCTACTTTCTGTGTATATATTTTGAAATTACTTTTTTACTGCTTGCTTAAATCGCATGGAATTTGAAGGGTTGAACGTGGCTTTCTATAGTCGTATTACTGTTAACACATGGTTATTTTCTGTCTTTATTTTTCTAATATGCTTATAGACACTGAGTGAGACTCTGCTCTTCCTCTGAAGGTCGCCTGCCTGTTAGAACGAGCCCTGCAGCTGTAAAGCAGGATAGAAGCAGGGTCTGTTCTCACCCAGACTTATTGTGCAAGTCAGTTTCCCACAGTTTGTCTCTAAATATTTTTCACACCCCTTCTGTCTGGTGAATAACAGACATATAACAACTATGTAGGTTAGAGCAACAGAACAACTCTGAAAGTACAACAGATTGCTCTCCATGGTACAAGATTACTTTAATAAACCTCACTGAGTCATCTTCATCATAACAATGCTTGGATTATGCTTTTTTTCTACAACAAACTTTATACTTTTTTTTACTTTAATCTATGATTTTTCAGTTTGTAATAACAAGTACTGTTGCAAACTTCCTAATGAACCCTTCCTCTGTAAATTGTTATGACTGAAAATGGTGAATCTGTTAAGTGGGTTACTCAAAAGCCATGAATAAAATGACTTTGAAGCTTGTAAGTGCGTATAGCACTTTTATTCTGAAGGAGTTTAAATGTGTTTATTTCTAATTTCTGTTGACAATTCATAATGTGCATGCTTTAAAAATGTGTTTTACTATGTTTGACCACTAACATATTAATCAACTCACCATACTCTAATAATAATATGACTTGCCTTGCCTTGGCTGTAATTCACCATGGTGGGGAATAATTGCTTGCTGGAAAAACTGTGATTCGAAATATTTAGAACTATAACAACATGTTGCTCTGTTTCTGATTAGCATCGTTTCTCTGATGTGCACACTAATGCATCAAGTCAGACTCAAGTCACAAATGTATTGGCTTTAGACTTGACTTGGACTTTCACACTAATGAATGATGACATTACTTGGACTTGAACCATTTGACTTAAAGTGACATGGTACTTTACAATAAACAGAAAGTGTGTAACGATGTAAAAGTGGCGGGTATGCAATTATAGAACTGTGGCTTCAGCACAATCCAGCTTGCTGCACTCTATTTACTTCTCCTGTTGCTGCAGCATTCACACTTATACCCTGTGTGCTTTCCTTCTGCATCTACTGATCGCAGCAAAAACAGCTGATGATGGTGAGAGGTCTTGTCATACAACGCTATCAAGGTGGTGTGCGCAAATTTTCAAAAATAAGGAAGAAAAAAATGTGGCCACACATGTGGCCACAAACTGATTCATCAAATTCCTTTAAGGAAGATCTATTTTGTCAGGAAAATAATATATTTTCTGTTTACATCAGTAGATAGGGACATGTTTCCAGACAGTGCAATAACAGACCATACAGGGGTTGGACAATGGAACTGAAACACCTGTCATTTTAGTGTGGGAGGTTTCATGGCTAAATTGGACCAGCCTGGTAGCCAGTCTTCATTGATTGCACATTGCACCAGTAAGAGCAGAGTGTGAAGGTTGAATTAGCAGGGTGAGAGCACAGTTTTGCTCAAAATATTGAAATGCACAGAACATTATGGGTGACATACCAGAGTTCAAAAGAGGACAAATTGTTGGTGCACGTCTTACTGGCGTATCTGTGACCAAGACAGCAAGTCTTTGTGATGTATCAAGAGCCACGGTATCCAGGGTAATGTCAGCATACCACCAAGAACCACATCCGGGAGAGTTACGGTGTGGAGAAGCCCCAAAGAAGCGTACCACCCAGACTGTTGCATGCCCAGAGTGAGCATGGAGGTGGATCAGTGATGGTTTGGGCTGCAATATCATGGCATTCCCTTGGCCCAATACTTGTGCTAGATGGGCGCGTCACTGCCAAGGACTACTGAACCATTCTTGAGGACCATGTGCATCCAGTGGTTCAAACATTGTATCCTGAAGGCGGTGCCGTGTATCAGGATGACAATGCACCAATACACACAGCAAGACTGGTGAAAGATTGGTTTGATGAACATCAGAATCAGAATCAGAATCAGAATCAGCTTTATTGCCAAGTTTGTACATACAAACAAGGAATTTGACTCCGGTACACTTTGCTCTTTGGTTTTTGTTTTTGCACTACAGAATATACATATTCACAATGTACAATATACATATATATAAATAAAAAGGTGCATTTGCAACATCTGTATGAAAGTGAAGTTGAACATCTCCCATGGCCTGCACAGTCACCAGATCTAAATATTATTGAGCCACTTTGGGGTGTCTTGGAGAAGCGAGTCAGGAAACGTTTTCCTCCACCAGTATCACGTAGTGACCTGGCCACTATCCTGCAAGAAGAATGGCTTAAAATCCCTCTGACCACTGTGCAGGACTTGTATATGTCATTCCCAAGACGAATTGACGCTGTATTGGCCGCAAAAGGAGGCCCTACACCATACTAATAAATTATTGTGGTCTAAAACCAGGTGTTTCAGTTTCATTGTCCAACCCCTGTATATGAAATTGCATATCCAGTTTTAAGGGAATGACTTAAAGAACAATTTTTGTGTCAGAAAATGTGGTTTAAAATTACACTTTGAAAACCAATGGTAAGGTAGTGAGGTAAAAGGTAGGTGATTTATCTATGTTTCAAACTTTGAAAACTTTTTCTAACTGTAAAATGTGATGATATTTGGCATTGAAATGACAAAATAATTCTCATCAACTCTCAGCACAATGCATTCTCACTTGTTACCCTATCATGACATGAAGGTGCACTTGGTTATGATACCCATATGTTAGAGCAAGCACTGGAAAGCCAAACACAACATAGACATCTTCTTTTTTACAAAGGGTAAGCAGAATGTCCTTTTAAAAAACTGGCTCCTTCACTTCTATTTCTGTTTCCAGATCACAAGCAAATGCAGCACAGATGTAGTTCTCTCCTACTGCTCTGAGCGACAGAATAAGGCTAGTACTGGAACAGGCAATAACAATCGAACCAAATGCTCAGGCTGTGCTTCAGGCATGTGTCTGTGCATGTTGATGCTTGTGTGTGCAGTAGTGGGGTCGGAGGGAGGGGAGGCCATCTGTCCTGGTGTATTACGTCCATCACAAGAGAGCCTTTCCACAAAACACACTACCCCATAAATGCTGTGGCACAAAAACTATGCAGGGCAGGACAGGTCAGGGCAAACTGTGTTTTTTTTTAATGTTATGTTTAATAACATATAGAATTGAAAATTTTAACATTACCAGCAGGGGCAGAGGGGAGGGGCAACATGGAGAGGGGACGGAGGGAAAGGCAGAGCAGTGGTGCGTGGAAATGGCACAGCAGATGGCTGATTGGAGATTATCACTGTGGGAGGAAACACCAGGAAGTCAATTAGAGGAGGGGACAGTGGCACGCAGATGGTCAGAGCGCCAATCAGACTCTTCTTACCTCATCTCTCATCGTTTTAAATGTGATAGTGAAGAAAGTGAAGACAACAAATACGTCCATAATGTTTTGGCCATTTCCATTGACAGGTTTTGGGTCACAAAGACCCTTATCTGTGACAAGAAATGTTGTTATGTCTAAATATTCTGTAACTGTTCAAAACGTTTGAGCAATGACTTTGGTTAGTCGCAAGATGCAGACTTTATTAGCTGCTTTCAGAGGTTATTGTGACCCAGATCTCTGGGAAGTTTGTTTTGTAATTAATGATAAAGGGTCAAAAAGTGGTTGTTTGTGCATCTGTGTAGTGAGCTGGAAATGGGGGCCTGACACACTAAATCACATAAGAAAAACAAGGGATGGTTATTAGATAAGTTGCAAACAGAAAAGAAATTTGTGTAACAGTCCAACATGAATAAACATTTTTAGTGTTGTCACCATAGCATGAGTTTTCTTATTGACTTTGACTTTACAATTTTGTATTTTCTCCATTCGTCCTACATTATGCCTCTTTGATGTTTCCCATAAGCCCAATCATTTAAAACAGTGACCATCAGGGAAGAGACAACTAAAAAAGAAACACTGAACCAGTGCTGCTTTCTATGGAAAAGAAAAAGGGAAAGGTATACACAGCTAATGGCAGCAATGCCTCCATCAGTGGCTTAGCACAGAGAAAAGACAGAGCTAAACTTGGCCAGGAGTCATTTTAATGGAAAAAAACAAGAAGTCTACATAAAGGTAAAAGCTCCATCAATGAAACACACACAGCCTAACACGGAAGCGCCAGGCCAAGAGTACTTTCTAAGTACACATAATTAATGGAAACAATATCTCCTTAAATGGCTTCACCAGGTAAAAGAAACAACCTAACATAAATACTGGGCCAGTACTTTCTATAGGAAAAACAAAAAAGTAAAGTACACATAGTTATTGACAGCAATAGCTCTGTTATTGACCTCTATAGTGGTATGAGACACAGCTAACACAGTTAGCGGTCAGGACTACTTTTTATGAAAAAGAAAAAGAGGACAGTACACAACATCTATGACAGAAATGGCTTCGTCTGGGGAAGAGACACAGATGAACACAGCAGCAGTAGGTAGAATTACTTTCTGAGGAAGAAAACACACAACAAACAAACCTCTTGGTAAGCAAACCTCCCAGAGCATATGATTTGAACTGACCTTTGTTGAGTCCAATCAACTGTCTAAACGAAAAAGAAAAGAACAATAATCAAATTCTAAATGGTCAAGTTTATTTCAAGTTTATTCAAATTAACAGATAGAAAATAGGTTTTATCAGTGTAAAACCAAAGGGCAAACAAAAGGAGGCAAAAAAATAAGAGATGTGGGAAAGATTTATGTTAATGCATTTCACTTCAGCTCCTTGTCCTGGATTTGTTGGGTCAGGAGGAGGCAAACCCTGAGAGTGAAAACCACGTTTGACCCCTGGAGAAGCACTTTGCCTTACACCTGGATGACTGACTGCTCTGTTACTGGGGATATGCAAATTAATTCAGGTTTCCAAAGTGCAAGGTGCAAATTTAGTCTCAACCTTGCAGTTGGACACTTATTTTCGGAACACTGGAAAAATAAGGCAGTTGATGAAGGAGTTATATGGGATTGATGATCAGTATACCGAATATATATTTTGGACTCACTCATTAGTAAGATCCCTTTTGTCTTGAACTTTTACAGATGGTAAATGCAATATTTTTTCCTGATCTATATTGGAATAATTTAAGATGTGTTTAAAGTTATGATTGTTAAACACAACCTTCAAGAATACAGCACTTTAGCTGCATTTGGCTAAGTACTTTCTAACAATGGCATGCAAGTGTGCTAGAAATACTTATAGATCATCCTGTTGGGAGCATGACTTAGTGTTGGAGTAAGAAAAAAGGCATTTTGCAGTCAATACAATACAGGTGCACATGTTTTTGACTGCCAGTCTACAACAGGGAAAGTCAATGTTCTAGCACACGAACTGGAAGCATGTTGTGGAAGTAAGATTAAATATGAAGGATGACCATTGCCTCTTGGTGTGATAAGAAGATATGTGAAGGTGTTTTCAACCTGTATTTTTTTGTATTCAGTAAGGGCAATTTTCTCTGTTTTCAACAAAAGCCATATTCTTTGGCTGTAGATGAGAAAATTACCCTACTCCTTTCTGAAACTTCTACCAGTTTAATAATCTCAATGACTAGTTCTAAATCTTCCTCAATACAGAGATTACCTTGGTAATTTTTTACTCATGGACTCTGGTGCGTTTCTGTAAATTAGAATAGAAGTTTAATTTTTTTCAGCAATTTACTTAAAAAGTGAAACTACTAGATTCATTATGCCTACAGCCAATGAAAACCCCAAATTCAGTTTCTCAGAAATTTTGAATATTACACAACCAATTAAATTTTGTATTGATTTTTAATATGGATATATTATAGTATGGTGTCCCTTAAACAACCATGGGGAAGACTGCCTGACTTGACAGGTGTCCAGCAGGCCATGACTCACTCCCTTCACAAGGAGGGTAAACCAGGCTCAGAAACCAAGTGGCTTGAGTTCCAGTGTGAAGTTTCCACAGTCAGTCATGATTTGGGGCACCATGTCATCTGCTGGTGTTGGTCCACTGTATTTTAGTCCAAAGTCATAGTAGTCATCTACCAAGGAGATGCTAATTTCTTTTCCAGCAGGATCTGGCACACTGCTAAAGGTTTAATGAGTATGGTATCAATGCACTCTTTGCTTGTGATACCTCCATGCCACACCATCATTGATGCACTTATTCGTGCAAAAAAAATTCGTGTATTTAATGAACAGTACATAGGGATGCATTATTATGTATTAAACATTATTTTCCATTTGTCCTATAAAATGAATAAAGTTTGGGTTTCCATTAGTTGTAATTATGAGAATTAGAAAAGCTTGAATTAGATCACTCTGTGTGTAAAGAATTTCTATAATATGAGTTTTCAATATTCTGTTGATTTAATGAAATAAATTGCCTATTCAATTACATTGTTATTTTTTGGCATGCACCTTTGTGAAGGCATTGATATTGCAGTGACAAGCCCATACTAACTGAACACTAGCCCAATTCCATCATCATGGACGACAATGCTCAATGACCAAACATCAATGACCTGAGGGCCCTTCAAGAAGAGTGGGATGCCATGCCTAAGCAGTCAATAAGTGGACTTGTGAACAGCATGAGATGTCTCCCAAGCTGTAATTAATGCTTTTGTTTCAATAAACTGTTTCAGATGAGGAAATCATCATTGTATACTTCTACTTAAATGCCCTACTTTTTGTGGGTAGTGTATCTCGAAAAGTTGTGGTCTCTTTGTGACAATAACTGTAATGTGCCACTCTGTGTGAATGCTTACAAGAGGTGTTGTCAGTAGATCCTCTCCTGCACAATGGGACAGGTAAAGGCTTGACTGATTGAAGCACCGCTCTTCAAGCCTAATTAAGATACTTGCTGATTACTTACTTTGCCTGATTAGGATGTTCATTATGTCCCTGGGTGAGAGCTTTCACAGTGGTTGCAGACCATCACTGATGTTGTTGAACAACATTTCATGGATGAAACGCTTAATGAAGCATCACGGAGCATAATTTATGTGTTGCATCCATCTTGAAAAACATTGTCAACAAGTAGAGTTGCCTGCTGGTTTTCAAAAGAAAAACACATCCACCACTTCAGAGCGTAGACTACAAGTGTTTTTTTCCTGCTGTCCCCATTTCCCATATCTGCCCAGGCTGAAAGACAAAGCTGCCAGGCTTCCCTTCTCCTCCTCCTTCTCCTCTTCTGTTTTTCACCCTCGTCTCGCCTGATCTGTCACCGAGTGTCTCCGAGCCATCACTCTGTCTGACAGACAGTCTCTAAGTCGTCAGTCACTCCGCAGCCTCTCTGCAGCTATCGGTGCTGGCCGGAGGGAACGCCTCCCGAAACAGAGCCGTCAAACTGCAAATGAAACGCGGCCCCTCGTCGACAAATTTAAGGGGAGAACACCTTGTGTAGAAACTAAAAATCGCCTCTTACCAAGTGCTCATTAGCAGTGCCAACTTTAACAAAGTGAATTTAAAAAGTCAGAATGGCATTAGGCATATATTATTTAGAGAATAATTTTCTATTTATGAAAAATGCAAATGTGACAAAAGAAGTTCTGAATGGTTGTGTTTTTCTATTTGCTTTCACAGAAAACGGGATTTTTTTCATTTGCTTATTTTGTTGTGACATGCCAGAACTCTGTGCTGCAAAAGTTTGTGCAAAGTGTGAACATTAAAGAGTAGTGTGAATATAAATAATTGGTACCAAGTGGTATTTGTCGCATCCAGTGATGCTGAAGCAGCACCCCTCTGCTTCCAGTGTCTATTCTGGTTTTCGCTCAGAGATGTGCCATACACCAATGTCATGCAGACAAACTTGTTATGACCATAGTTGCAGATGTAAATCCATTCTGTTCTAACAATGGGACTAACCCTTAGTCTGTGTTGATCAGTAAAACCAGTCAAGTCTCTTCAACTACAAAACGCTCCTTTCATCTCATATAATAACCAAAATTACCAGAAACAGCAACTTACCAATTTGGCTTGTCATTAGTTAGCCGCTCAGTCAGCTCAATCTTCCCTGTGTTGTGGCTCATACACCCCTAAATTTGTCCAGAAAACAGTGTTAATATCCTCTTGATTGCTGACTGTTTGTCTCCGAAGAAAGTATTTGGTATTCTGTGATATTCTGGCTGCAATCAGAATAGCACAGTTTCTTATCTTGCCATGTGTGTTGGCATCTTCTATGAAGTACCCTTATGTTGTGTATGCTGATCTTGTACAGTGTGTCTGGGTGGGATGAAATGTTTGACTGTATCAGGATGGCTGTAGATCAGTGGGAAGAGTAGTTGTCTGGAATTTGGAAGGGTGTGAGTTCAGTTCCAGGTTTTTCCAAAACAAGCTGAGGTGGTGTCAATGCAGGCAACTTAAACCAAAGTTGGCCGCCAATCTGTGCAGGAATGAGACTTTCTGTCTAAAAGTACAAGGCGCTGAACTTGCCAGAAAATTTGGTTACTTAATAAAAATTAGGAAAGATAGGATAATATGGTTAAATTTGAAGAACAGAATAGAACATCTCTGGCACTGGACAATTTGCCAAAACAGTTTAATATTTCCTAAAAGAACAAGCAGGAAACTTAGTATAGCATTTTTGTCACAAATATGAGTTTCACTTTTTTTTTTTTTTTTGCTTATGAAGCACAATTTGATACACTTTCTTAAATTGCACTTCTTTTGTTTATTTATTTTTGTTTAATTTACTGTGGCACTATCATTTTCAGATGTTTGTGTCTCTGGGCTACAAGCTGGTGACGTTTTACAGCTTTGGTACTGCCCCCTTGTCCTCCGAGGCTGCTTGCATTTAGTTGAGGAAGTCCAATGGAGATGCGGAGCTGTAAATGTATTTCCCTCATTGAAGCATGACAGATGGCTGCATGACACTTGAAAAACACAACAGTTACAAGGGAGCTTCACATCTGTACGCGTCTCAGCAATTGTCAGTGTGTTTGTGTAAACAAATAGGGAGCCATTCTCAGTAAAGATACACCCAGCAGAGCCATCATGGTTAATGATGTGTCAGTGAAGATTGATGGTCAGCAAAAGGGATCGGGCAGGTGCTGTGTGAGTATTTTTGCACCTAAGGATGTGGTTTTATATGCAAAACACCCACATTGTTTTCTGCAACCTTTTGTTTATTCTTTCCTCCCATTTCAATCAGAACTGCACATATCAGTTTTTATACTTTCCAAATGACAAAAGAAAAAAAATGAACCTACTTTCTTCTTTTGAATGTTTGCACTGTTTTTCTCTTTTGTTTTGTTTGTGTCAATAACCACTTTCAGCATCATCAGATAAACAAAGGCAATGTACTGGTGGTCTCTTCTTCAGTTTGTCCTCAGCCGACAGACTAGGCACCTCTGACGGCAAACGTACAAGTGAATAAAAATATCTGCAAACCCACCAAATCCTGTTGACAACTGTTTGGTGCGGGGCACTGTTTGACGTGGCATCCAGCACAGTTTCTAGTCCAAATATTCAACACCGCTGGACACACAGATGCCGAAAGTGACCTTGTTCTAGCTTGTGCATCCACCGATGACGATGTTTGTGTGGTTGAGTGAGCGCCTTGTTTAGTTTATGTATTCTGTGTGCCTTTAGTGTGGGGCAGACAGTGGATGTGGTGTGATGGTTGGGATGAGGAAGTGTAGATTTTGTGATGCTAGAACGTATTTAGATTGGAATATAAAGTACCTTAAAAAGTACTCACACCCCTTGAACGTTTTTACATTATAACCAAATACTTCACTGAATTTCTATGGATTTTCTGTGACAGACCAAAACAGAGTAGGGTATAGTTTTGAGATGAAAGGAAAATTAGGTTTTCAAATTTTTACAAATAAAAATCTAAACTGTTTGGCATTTATAAGTATTCAGGTCTTTTACTCTGATATCCCTATCGAAAGTCTGGTAAATAGAGCCCACCTGTGTGTAGTTTATTCTCAGTATAATTAACAGTTGTTATATGAAGGCCTTAGAGGTTTGTTAGAGAACAGTAGTGAACAAACAGCTTCATTAAGACCAAGAAACTTATCAGACAGATCAGGGAGAAAGCTGTGCAGACATTTGTAGCATGGTTAGGTTTTAAAACAAAATTCCAAACTTTTAACTTCTTAAAGCCCACTGTTTAGTCTGCTAGGCATGTACGACCACCTAAACTGACAGCCGGGGGCAAGAAGAGCCTTAATCGAAGAAGCAGCCAAGAGGTAGCTCCCAGGTAACTGGAGGAGCTGCAGAGATCCACAACAACTATTATTCATGCAGTCCTCAAAGCCAGCCTTAATGAAACAGCTAATGGCAAGAAAAAATACATTGTTGAAAGACAGACGTATGAAGTTTGTCATACTCAACTTTACTAAAAGTTTATTTACAGACCACTTTTAAAAACAACAGTAGTTGACCACAGGGCTGAACAAGACAATAAAAGGAAATTAATAAATATAAACAAATAACTTTTGAGTATGAGTCACAGGATGTACAATAAAAATACATTATTGGAGTGCAGCCCAACCTAGACTAAACGCCTTGGAGAAATAACATGTCTTTACGAAAGATGTGAAACTCCCAAGGGTTGGGGCAGATCTAATGTTGATGGGCAAGCTGTTCATAAGTCTAGGGGAAGCAGCCCAAAAGACTCAGTCATCTCTTCCCTTTAGTTTGGTTTTAGAGGTATCCAGCAGAAGCTGGTTAGACAAATTATAACCTCCATAGGGGACACAGCAAACATGTGGAGAAAAGTGCTCTGGTCAGATGAGACCAAAGCTGAACTTTTTGGCCAACATGAAAAACACTTTGTGTGACACACTGTTCATCACCCTGAACACACAATCTTCACTGTGAAACATAATGGTGGTAGCATGACTCTCTAGAGATGTTTTTTTTTTCAACAGAAGATAAGAAGATGAGCAAAACCTAAAACAAAGTAATCTTGGGTGAAAAACTGTTAGAAACAGAGGCAGAGGTTTACCTTCAAGCAGGACAATGACCATAAAAATTGCAGCAAAGGTACAATGGAATGGTTTCGATAAAAACATTGTCATATGTTGGAATCGCTCAGTTAAAGTTCTGACCTAATTTCAACTAAGAACATGTGGCAAAGTTGATGTTCACAGACGCTCTCCATCTAATCTGACTAAACTTGAGCTTTTTTAAAGAAGAATGAACAGATATTTCAGTCTCAAAGTTGGTAGAGACATACCCTAAATCTCTTGCAGCTGTAATTGCAGTGAGAGGTGGCAACGCTTTTGAGATACAATATGTATTTGTAAAAAATGTTGAATGCAATGTATCATTTCTTCTGAATCTCATTGATCTGCTACTTTATCCCAATGAAACACATGAAAGTTTGTGATTGTAACATGAAAAAATATATATATTTTTTTAAATTAACTATACAGCACTTTAAAATATAGTTTTATAGTAACAACCCAAAATTTTTTTGGGTAGGTTTACATGTCAAAAACTGTCTAATAAATCCATTTGGTGGATGTGAAACCTTAACTCCATATGTAATGAAGGTTATGTAACATCATAACCCCAATGATTTAGTCTAAATCTTTTGGTAGACAAAAGAAGATTTTAGATTTGGTAAAACCTGTCTTCAAATGATTGCTTCATGATAATTATGTAGGAATCTCCACACATGCTTGTTTTTTCATGAGGTAAAGAAAAGACTCAAGACCTGCCCCTATGTTTCCTAAACCAGTGGGTGGTTCAGCAGCAATCAGGCTTACAAATAGTCTTAGCTTTTTCTTTCTGTTGGGATCTCAATAACTTCCAATATTTGTATTTATATTTGTTAAATTAGGTATTTCTTAGTGTAGATGCTTAGAACAAATGGCCATCAGTGCCAACAGCTAAGCCAGCTGTTAAAACACAGTCTTGTGAGATTAAGACTAGGAGAAAGGTGAGATAACATTTCCTGGGTAAAGACAGTATGAGCAGAGATACTTCTACAGAGAGAGTTAGTTCTCATGGGACCAACACAATTGTTTAATCACTTCACATCCATCCTCTATTTCACCGTTCCGTCCCAGATACCCTGAGCAGCAAGCCAACGTTGGAAGATAAGTTTTATCTTTTTGGTTTTCACATGATTTTCAGGTTGTCCTTTTGGGCTCTGTTTCACTGTCTGCTTCTTATAATGTCATTCAGTTTTTTCTCCACCTTGTTGTCCTCTCCATTTGTTACATATTGACCATTTATGTGCCTCTACATGTTTCTGTCATCCTCTATCTTTGTTTCCTAATGTGGTATCAATGAAGATAAATGTGGCTCTATGGAAAATATCTATTATTCAGAGTAAGTCAATATGCCACCATGTAGCAGGGACGCATCTTGTCCCTGATGCCCCTAAATAAAATCCACTGCAACCACCTGCCTTCAGAAGTTACCTAATTAAGATAAGATATATCTTTATTGTCAATGTCACTTTTGCATTAGTAGATAAAGTTCACCTCTGTGTAATTTAATGTAATTATAAACACAGCTGTTCTATGAAGGCCTCAGGGATTTGTAAGAGATCATCAATGGACAAACATGGAAAGCATTAATCAGAGAAGCAGCAAGGAGGGCATGGCAATTCTGACAACTGTGGTTGAAATGAGAGAGATTCATCATCTGGGTCCGGGGGCTGGTTGCCCCTCTGGGGTATCAGTACCTGGACCTGGGAGTATAGAGTATGTGTAGGGAGTGCTAGAGAGTGTACAGCGTCCATTGGCAGGAGCAGGATACGGTTTGCATCAGATAGGGACTTTTTTGTGTTGTATTGCCTTTTCTGGAATATGTTTCTTTATCAAGTTCATTTGATAACTTTGCTGGTACAGCAGTAAAAAAAACTCTTGCGTTAATCTTCACTTCAAACCAGAATGTGCCAAAGTTTGTAAAAAGGAACATTAAAATCCAAGCAATTACATTTGATTTTCTTGGTAAGAATTGTTTTTGACACTTAAACATACAGGAATAGTCCAGGCAGTTTGCATAGGCATCAGGTCTGGTGAAAATGTCCGTACTTCAAGGGTCATAGAGGGGTCACAGGGTTCTGCAGCGCCCCTTAAACATTAGCCCCACTGACAAGTTTAACCTAAGCACATGAAAATTGTTACACATGTAGCACTCCAAAAACGTCTCTTGGAGACTAAACCCAACAGGAGGTTGAATATGTTGCATCCTAGCTGCCATTTTAACCCTTTACAGATAACTCAGAAATGTTGACACAATGGCTTCAAACTTATGCAAACTATGGTCTCGAGGAATTAGATATCTAAAGTTATCTAAAGTAAAGTTGTTATAACTCACAAACATTTCTATGATCAGACGCAGTTAGATCTTCAACAAAACAGGTAATTATATTGACATTACTTAAGCCCCACCTGAGGTAGCACATTTTATGCATGACCACCATTATTTGACGAATATGACCATATCAACTTCAAACTGTCAGTTGATGGAAAACAAGTTTCTACTTGATATCAACAACTGTGACTTTTCACTGGGAAGCCTCCCTGACCCATTTCACCTATACCTATGTAAATTGGTACATCTATACAACTCAAACATATTTTGGAGCAGAAAATCTGCTCTGAATACAAGAGAGAGTCAGGTATTTGAATCAAGATTGCCTTTTTGACTTTTTACCCAGGTCTTATTTAAACAAACTGCTCCAAAAATTGAATGTATGGTCCTCAAAACTTGATCAGTATGCCTGACAAACCTGAATGTCTATCCATGAAACAGAATAGATTTAACACACACACAAAAAACTAAGCCTCATCAAAAGTATTATTATCAATTGTACAATCTCACAAGTTTGAGTATCATAACAGTCCACTCCTTAATCTAAATGGTAATTGTGTTAGAACCCTTTCGCACCACGCATTGAGAACGGCAGGTGACATGTTTTACTAGATGTCTATCTTTGACCTTCTATAACTATATCAACTTCAAACTGACTGATGACAGGCAACAATTTAATATTATATGATTCCAAACCTTACTGGCAATCATGCATGTTACACTCTAATGTTTGCCAGTCCTTCACTAAACAGGAAGCTAGTGTAACTTTCAGAGATACGTTCCAACTTCACCTAGTGTGATTTAATAGCAGACCTTAGCTGCATTAAAAAACTATTTAACTCAAGGGATGAAACTAGCAGGATGTTTTAAATAAAATACTGAAAGATGGTGTGTTTCTAATATGTTAATTCTGTGCTGGAGTTTTTTTTCTTTCTGTTTTTTTTTAAGGTATGACTTTTAGAAGCTATTCATCTGTCAGAAGCATAAGGCAGCAAGTCCAGAAAAGGCTTTCAGAAAGTCTGGAGAACAATTGATCAAGATCTCTCTAAAGAAATTTCAAGATGGATGGCTCTATGAAATCAAAGATGAAGACATTTTGGGGTAGTTTGAAAATGTATAATACTTCATGTCTGTGTCTAAAATACTTCATTTTGTCTTTAAAATATATTCCACTAAAAAGCACTGATACTCTGAAAGTTACAACCTCATTAAATAAGATGCTGTAAATGCTCAGCTGATAGATGTACTGTATCTTTGTTATTTTTGTTCATTAGGAGCTAACATAAATGACTTGTTTCATAATGTCTGTTTAATTGGTATTTTTTTAGACCTAATTGGGGTTTTGTAGTGTAGCCAGCAGTCCTTTCCACCTGCAGGGATCCTTGGGTCGCTCTCAGGTGTCTGAACTGATTACCTGCTCGTGTCTTTGCTCTCAATCTGTCAGTACTGTGGCCGTGATGGCAAGTAAAGAAGTGAAATTGCAGGAGAACATTGTGTTTGTGTCTCTGTCTGTGTGTGTTCCTAGAGAAGGTGTCGGCATTGAGTGCCATCTTTCAGGCGGCACCACGACAGGACCCATCTGCCAGCCAAAATGGGGGAATGGTCTCTGGCAACCCTGGCGATCTGTCAATTCACTGCTCCCATTTTAATAAGCCTTTTCTTCTCTCCATCATTTTTCCTCTTTGTATGCCTAGTTAACCTGCTTCTTTGCACCCCTTTTCCTTTTGTTCCTCAATTTTGTCACCTCCTTCACAATTAGAACTGATTATTTTCCTGTTGTGCAAAGCCTTGTTTCCTCTCAGTACAAATAAATTAGCTTTATTGTTACATATTATATAAAAATAGCAAAAATCTATTTTTTTCATGAACTGATGTAGGATGTGTGTATTTTGTAAATTAAATTTTTCACACATCCGTTAGTTAATCTTTTTAACGTGTCTCTAAACTAGGTGAAGGAATACTAAAATGTTCTTAATGATTTACATTCAAAGTAATATATGGCAAAGTACTTTTTCATTTTTAAAATTTTAGATATCAGGACATGATCAACATGATCTGCTTTTTAATAGGTTTTAAAATTATTCGAACTCCAAGCACAAGTGTAGAAAAACAACAGATTTCAAGCCGTCATTGTACATAAGTTAAGGATGACACCGAAATGGAAGCTGTTAGAATAACTAAGTACACCTTTGGTGCTTCCATAAGATTTAAGATGGGAAAGTAGTTGTCAGATGTTAATAATTGAATGCATTAATTATATGATTACATTATCAGTATGGCCAAGAGGTAACAGTTTTGGTATTTTGCTGGTATGAAGTACATAGGTGTGTGTTACCACAATGCCAAGGTGGAAATACAATGACTTTGGAGAAGCAGCTCTTGCTGCCTATCCATCTTGGAAGAATTGTGATGCAATTTGCAAACAATCTAAAGTTCTTCACTCAATAGCCCTCATTCCAATAAATCTGTTCCAAGCTTAGAATGTGCAAGGCCCAGAGAATATGTAAAAACCCAAAAAGCACCATCTAGGCCTCTGCAGGCCTCAGTTGACATATAAAATGTTAAGGTTCATCAGAGGACCATTTGAAAAATACTGAAAGAGCACGATTTGTTTTGAAGGGCAGCCAGAAGAAACCCCCTATCTGTAAAGAGCATTACAGCTTGTAGCTGAATAAACTCCAAAGGTTTCGGTGACAAAATCATTTGGGCAGGTCAACCTGGAGTAGATATTTTTGGAATCCTGTATGGAGCAAACACAGCACAAACACATCACACAAACATAATGCTGGAGGGGTAAGTATATGGGCCTGTTTTGACACTTTGAGTAAACCTTGAAGTCGTCTATATACCAAACTAGCCTAGAATCACATGAGGTCATTTGTCCAACAGCTATAGCCAAAAGTGAGTTATGCTAACTATAAAGCAATGTTTTAAAGAAGACAGTCATGCAGAAACTGACTACTGGGAGTTATTGCTAAAGGAAGTCCTCCAAGCCGTTTAATAATGATTTACACTTGCAGACACACATACCTTTTAAATTTTATCTTTATCTTTTTTCTTTTACGTAACAGTGTCCTGTCCAAGCAGCTTATTTATCGGCAATGGTGGGTCTGGTTGCCTTGGAGTACCAGTGGCAGCTTTGCTTTACAAAAGGGGGAAAAGGAACCAGTAATATCATTAATATTACCAAGACACTCATTATATGGAATATTATCAATAATAACACTATTAATAGTAAAATAAATAACAAAGATGCATCTACTGCACCCACAGACATACCAGTACCAGTTATAGACAAATATTTTAGGCTCCATATGCTCCTAATCTGTAAATGTGTGATTGTGCCTTCTACCAGGCGTATAGGTTATCTATGTGTGTATGTGTGTGTATATTTCTGCATCTAAGTATGCGTAGAGGTGGTGGACAAATTAGACCAGAGCTGCAGAGGAAGGAGGTGAATGCCACCACTAAGGTCTCTTAAGGTTTGGAATGTGGATAACAGCCACAGTAGCGCAGACCTGCACAATACCCAAAGCACCCATGCAAGGCAAAACCGCAAGGACACACCAATGCACAGCCCCAGGCAGCCCACAGAGGGCAAGGACATCGGACAGAGTCCCCCCACACAAACAGCAAGCCCCCCAGACATCCCAGAGCAAGATGCAGCCTCTACAACTCGAGTCATGCACCCAGCTCCAGCCCACAAGACACCAGTGGTGACCCCCCAGAAAGCCTATCATAGGGCAACTATCACTACAAGAGTAAAGGTAGTACCCCACCATGCCACTGGAAAGGTTAGTCCATAAACCCCACGCATCATCCCTTCACCAAGAACCCAGCATGAAGCAGAACCGCCCCATAAACCTCCGCCGTCACACATGCCAGTCCAGACGGGCCCAGACCAGCAGTAAATGGCTTGCAACAGCAAAAACACAATCCAAAACTCACAGGAGCCTTTCAAGCACGGACTGACCACACAGGCCTTCATAAACTTATGGGACCGACTAATGTGGGAAGGGATAGGAAGGAAAGAAAGATGGCCCCAACTATGCCCAACACATATGGATATTTTTGTCTTTGTTACTGTTTGTTTGTAAAGGAGCATGTGGATGACTAAAGTACATTAAAAATGGGGGGAGGAGTAACCTGGGGACCGTCGCCCCACTGCTTTTGTACTGAGGGACCCCGCAGCCCCCGAACCATGCCCACTCTCAATCGCTACATGATTACTGTGCAGTTCAAATTAAAGAGCCAGACAGGGATCAGCTTTGTCTTTTTTCAAAATAATGACAGTGGGGAAAGTGCCATGTGTTTATGTACACTTAACATTATATTTATTAATCTTACAACCTGAAATATTTTACTTTATCTCCCTGAAAAAACAAAACTTCTTTAGGGCTGTTGAAAACCAAGTGTAGCCGTCTCCTGTTTCGCATTTAACCTGTTGACACTGCGTCCTTGACCTTGGCAGGTTAGAGTTGTCTGACCCCTTGCCTCTTCAACTCTATAATGAAGTAGTCAAGGCAAGAGTCACATGTCTTGAAGATGGTTGATGTCCTAATACTCTCTTGGCCTGCACACCAGTTAATTGGCATGTGATTATCAGTCTGTCGCTGCTGGAGTGTGACTGACCGAGATTCTCATTAGGTGGCTCAGTCTTTCACCATGCAGCAGGAGCAAACATAAGCAGATGCTAAGAGTCTATAAGTATTCCCACTGCAAATGGGCAAATTCATGTTATTCTGCTTATTGTAACCTGATCTTTCCTTGTGAGTCTACACTGGTTGTGGATGTTTATTCCAGCTTACTGAAGGTCGCTGGGTCCAACCCTGAGCTATTTGGCAGCAAGCAGAAGTACCACCATTCCCCTGGTGGGCAGAGTGACCAGCTTTTCTGAAGCAGGGGGTTTACTTTCTTTGTTTAGCTGTGGTGTCATAATGAGACTGCCACAGATGACTGTCAGGTCTGGTTTGGGATGACGAGACACCTGTCCGGTTATTAGCAATCTGCTCTACGTTGCCAGGACCAAAATACCAAAGTGACACAGCAAAATGTCCAACTAGAAACACTAGTTTGTTGATCAGCTAATGTTTTTCTTTGAAAGTTAAGTGTTTTATGGGGGACTCCTTTTTATCCCCAAGATTTAATACAGTATGTGTGTTAACTTATTAACAATGTAAAAGGAATATCCTTTCCTAGAGAAATAATTTGTCTTTTTTTATTTATGTTTATCAAAAATTGCATGTTGAAAATTATTTCTGCCCTTTTCCATTAGCAACAGAGAAATTTTATAGGCATAACAGTAATCAAACCCTTCTTATTCCACTGGTATTTTCATTATTTATGTTTGGTGATGAGCTAATCTTGAGCTCTCTCCACAGATTCAAAGGGAATGAATAAAATATCAAATAATCATAATAATTTTAATACTTTTCAATAATTTTTTTAACTAAACAAATGTTATTATCAACAAATAGTTAAAATACAAGTTATATTTGGATATGCAGTGCTATGAAAAAGATTTTGCCCCCCTGCAGCTCTCTTCATTTGTTGCAGTTTTCAAATGATGATTTCATTTATTTAGGAAAAAAGCTGCTCAAACCCACCTAGGTCTATGGGAAAACATAATTGCTCCCTAAACTTAATAACTTGTTGTGTGTTGGGCAAGTGTTTGCAGTGAATGGCAATGAGACCTTTTCATTGTTCTGGAGGACTTCTGGCCTGTTGTTCTTTGTAAGTGTTTTGATAGAATTTAGATCCAGACATTGACTAGGCCCGTTAAAAACATTCTTTTTCTGAGCCACTCTGAGGAGAACTTGTTGGTTTGTTTGGGATCGTTTTCCTGTTGTGTAACCTGATGGCACTTTAGGTAAACTGATGCCATCCTCCATCTGGATTTTCTACTAAAATGCCCAATTTACGTTTCGACCATAGATGGCAAATTATCCAGGCCCTGTGAGAAGCAAACCTTCCCAGACCAGCAGTGGTCAGCAGTGGTTTTAGTCTTGGAATTTTCCCATGTGTGGAAACCAATTTTTGTGCAGTCTCTTTCTCATTGTTGAATCAATAATATATTGTTGCAGTAGCATTAATGGTTATACAAGGACAGTTTTGTTAAAACTAAAACCAACAAAAAATTTATGTTTTCATGATTTTGCTTTATAAACAAGAAGAACTATGCTTCAGTAAAAGAAAAAAATTAAATTCCATTTAGACAGAAATTATAAACTGATTAAATACCATTGATGTTGGCAGCATTAAACTCTATCTATAGGACTGACAGTGGAGCTCGCCTGCTTAGACATCAGGTAATAGCAATTCAGTAATTATCATTTGTGTCATTATGCCCCCTCTTCTCCTCCTCCTTTCAACTTTCCTGCTCTTCCTCCATCTCCCATTGGCAAAACATAATCATCTGAGTTATCAATCATCACTGGCTGCCTAAGGCAAAGACTTGTAATACCTGCAAAGACAAAAATGATTCATACCCATAGTTTGCTCATGGTTCAAACATTTCTTCCCTGCCTTAATGTTCGACTATGATTTAGTATATTAAAGCATCTAAAACAGTTTCAATGAAGTGGGCAAAGAATGATTTCTTTAACAACTTAGTATAGTTTAAAAATATCCATTAATTCTCTGAATATTATCTGCTGTCTAAGGTGCATTGTTTATTTCATTTTGAAAACTGTGCAAAACCTGATTTATTAAACAATGATGCATCCTGTTAGAACAGTCAAACCTTCAGAGTTTTTAGAGCTTGTCAAATATTATTTTG
This sequence comes from Crenichthys baileyi, assembly GCA_036173005.1. Classification (NCBI taxonomy): domain Eukaryota; kingdom Metazoa; phylum Chordata; class Actinopteri; order Cyprinodontiformes; family Goodeidae; genus Crenichthys; species Crenichthys baileyi. Next base: position 512,219 of record JAHHUM010000899.1, read on the forward strand.
TTCTTTGGAGCCTCTCCAGTTTACATGTCAGTAGTGTGGTGTCTAAGAAGAACTAATGCAGATGAACAGATCGATTTGAGAACAACTACTTCAAGCTGTTCCAGCTGTTTTTACAGATGATCAGCACAACACATCAAATGTTCTGCAGGCAGAACTCACTTCCAGCACTGCATTGTTAAAAATTAAGTGAGACTATACTTGTGCAATTATAAGCATATTTTGGATGTGGAATATACATGTGTAACCGTACAGAAACTTTATTAAAGAGTGCTGTGCCCTTGGGTAGATTAAGAATACTGATGGATATGAACTGTTTTTACAATGGCATCTGCAGTTAAGGCTGAGATCCCAACAACAACCAGCACTTCCACTGTGTGGGAGTTGCTGATGTGCTCTATGTTCGCTGCAGGGAAAAATAAGACCGTGAGGTAAACCTCAAATGTCTGTAGCATATGGCAGTGAAAGATGTGGGTCTTTTTTTTATCCAAATGTATTACTGAGCAACAAACTGTGAGCCCAGCATGTTTTATTGAAGCATAAAGTTGCTTAATAGAACATAAACATATTCCCTTTAGACACATTTACAAGTAATCATGATATAAAATTAGCATTTAAAAGTAGCATTTATTTGAAGCCTCACCTTGGCTCAATCGTAAACATGTCTTATTTTTGCTTTCGTCCTTGTGAAACCAAGAGAAGTTAAATGATCTGAGGAAAATCTGCTGCTTTAGGTTTTGTGACTGCACATAAGTTTTCAAATTAACTACACTGCCAAATGTATTCACTTGCCCCTCCAAGTTAACGAATTTAGTTGGTTCAGTCACTTGGATGACCATATGTGTATAAAATCAAGCACCTAGGCATGCTGACTGCTTCTACAAACATTTGTGAAAAAATACTGTGGAAGAACTTGACTGGCCAGCAGAGTCCTGAACCCAACAGAACATACTTGCATTGAATTAGAGCAGAGACTGTAAGGTAAATCTATTTGTAAAGATCACAGATTATTTAAAACAAAAATAAATGTTTAGTAATTTTGTTTTTTTTAACAGGTTTTACGTAGCAAAAGTCTTAATGTCTGGTTTAGTTTTATTGAAAACAAGCAGATAAGGAAAATTAGCTCAAACAGAAAAAGTCCATAACAGATACTTAGATTGTTCACACTTAATTCATAATTCTAAATCATACAAGCATGGTCACAATAATAATAGGTCGGATTTTAAATAGACGGACATTTGAAGCTACCAGGTTTTCTAAAAAATGTAATGTATATTTGTCTTTATAAGTGTTCTTCTTGACCTTGTAAGGTAGAAAATACTGCTCAACAAACTTTGTAAACAAAAAGGCAGACTTTAATGACTTCAAAACTATTTTAGATGGATAATATAAGGATGAAGTTAGCAACTGATTGGAAGTTTCCAAGTCAGCTGTTCAGTAAGTGAAAAAGACAGAACATATCACACGCTAACCTCCGCTTACATTAACAACAGGAAGTCTTAAAAAAGGTATCATCACTGTCAAACACAACTCAGAGCAATGCTCATTTCTTGCCGTCTCTAAAAGTAGGTTCAACACCGCCAGTATTTGTTTTCCTAAATCCCTCGCAAGAGGAGGCTTTAAGGTTTCCAAAACAATTCCCCAAATGAGTTTTGCGGAATACCTTAAGTTTAACAGCAATTTAAACACATGCAATGACATTTAAAGGTCCTTAAGACATGGCTGACTGTGAACAAAATGCTACAGAAAACACCTTCCTTTTTGAAGTAACACCCCATGTCTGGTATAGTTGGAAACTAGAGAAACTCCCCTTTCCAACAAGGTATAGCTCATCTTTATAGCATCTTCTCTGGTGACGTTTTTTGCGTTTGCATCAGAAGCACTAGGACTGCGCTAGTATTCATGCTGGGCTCAACATGGTTTTTCTTACTTTGGAACAGTTGATTGTATTGCTTTAGTAGTTTTATTTTCAGGCAAATTTGATTCACATTGATGGGATGGGTTACAAGTATCAGCAAGAGGGGAATTTGCACCTCTCACGACCTGGGCTTTATTGTTTCAGTATTATCTCATCTGGGTGATGAAAATGCAGCTTATCACCTAGATAAATCCCTCTTAAGGCAGCATCGCTTCATATAATTGCAGTGTTATGGGGCTTTCCCTAACACAGGCAAATGCAGCTGACAAGGAATTGATTTCTTTTTAACAGCCAGCTGACTATGATACAGTTTCTGCCAGCCCTTCCAGGCAGCTATGTACTGAATGGGATGCCAGTAATTTTTGGTTGTTGTGTTGGGTTTTGGGTGCAGTATGGTCTAGGATGGAGAACACAACCTTGATATTTCCCCTTTAAGTCATAAAGGAAGTTGTTTGTCCTGCCTAATAATAGTAATAGTAATAATAATAATCATAGACAAAGACAAATTAATAATAAAAATGCTTGAACTATTTCTATCATGTCAAACAGACAGCTGTCCCAGAGAAGCTGTGTTAATTTTTTTAATATTTATTATTTCCTCATTTTTTACCATATAGTGTTTCTAATGTTATAATATAGGATTATTTACTCTATGATACTAAATATTATTGATTTTTAGTGCCATGAATGTTTTGGCGGGGGTATAGGTGGAAGGGCAGAATCAATCAAAATACAGGTTTTCCACATCCAAACTGCCTGTTTAAAAAATTATTTTTATTCTGAGGTTCCACTGTGCAAAATAGTTCCACATATATTTTCAATATGTTCGGAGTAAATGTATAAACCCCAACCTTGTATTTTCACCCCTCCGAAGGTGGTTGAGGCTTCTATTATTGTTGTCAGACCTCTCAAATATAATTTACAGTGTGGACTACTGTTCATAAACAAAATGTATTGATATACTTCCACAAATAACATCTGTATTTTGAAACACTTGGCACAAATACATTATTGATTTGAGAATAACGTTGTGTCAAATAATGTATTTAGCATTTTTGCCAACCGTACCACAGCTTATTGTGGTATAGCTTTTAGCATTAAAGTACAGTTCAGTAGTCTGACATTTCTGTGTCAAAAACTTTTTTATTTGTCCCATGTAATAATCAAATTTCTGTAATAGCTGAATTTGGTGTTTTCATTAGCTGTAAGGCATAATTATCAAAACTGACAGAAATAAATGCTTGAAATATGTAACTATTTATCATGCTTTTATATAATGAGTTTCAGTTTTTGAATACATTTACTGAAATAACTTTCTTATGAAATTCTAATGTATTAAGACACACCTGTACATCATAGAATTTAATAAATTAAAGCAGGTGTCTCTACTGAGAAACTAAGGTTTAAGTGCATGAATGTTGGTTGACCTACAAAATTCAACTTCGCAGTGTGATGGTTTGAAACTGGTTTCCATACTATTCCCTTTATCTCTCTATTCCTCTCAGAGGCCTCTGACAGCAAGTCATCAAGCATGTGGTGAGCTCCAGGTTGGAGGTTATGTATCCCGATGAACAGGGGGGACTGAAGGTGGTGTTTCAGGATGACCACCTCCTTTGGGTCCCATCTGTCGAACAGTAGGGTCTGACTATTCAGTCCCATAATTTGTATGTACAGAATACGAAAGCAGGAGGTGAGACTGATTACGATCCCCTGTGTTGATAATTATGGGAACTTGCATGCTGAGTGTTAATATAAAGAGACTGTCTGTCTCAGGAAGCAAACAGTTCTGATCCTGCTCTGTGTGTTTTTATCTAAGATATCTTGTTTTATCCGAGAGCTTCCCAGTCTGCACGGCTTCAGCTTTCAAAAGGTATCTCAAGTTCAAGAGTAAAACCAGATATTGAACTTAAAAATTCCCTGTATTAAAGACCAACATTTGAAATACAGCATGTTAAGACATTTTCTTGGTAAGTATTTTCTAGTCGGTAGTGGCCTTTGTTTTTCTTTATTTTTGACAGTAACCAGACAGGAAATGAAAGAGACAATGGGTGAAGACATTGCCAGGGATAGCATTTGATCCCACAACAGCCTGAGTCGAGGACTAAGGCCTCCGTACATGGGTTGAGTGCTTAACCCTATGGGCCACCAGCAATTCTGGCCTGTGATAACATGGCTTGCATTAAAACATTTCTCGTTAAAGCATTTACGATTCTTTCCTGTCTTGTCACATAGTGTATGTAACAGATTCATAAATGTCAGCGGGCCTGCTTATCAACTTAGGTTCTGCCTTACCTGCCATATTTCTCTGCTCACCAGCCATACCCAGGCAGGCCTACATGCAAAAAGTTTCATTCAGTTCACTTCAATTCAGTTTATTTCAAACAGGCCCAATTCAAAACAAACTTAATGAAAAAAATGTTACGTTTTTACAAAGGATATTGCAAATTTTGGATTATGGTTAATAAACAGAATCCAGAAAATAATATAATGTCTAGAAATGTTAAATTCTGTGTACTCCTTAATAAACTCCACTAATAAATTACTGTATATTAATACTGAAATCTTTGTTTTATAGTATTTTATTTTGCCTTTATTTAACAAGTCAAATGTTTTGTTTTTGTATTTTAAGCACTGTACTACTTTTCACAGCATACCTGTGTAAATCCCTTATTTTTTCTACAATTTTCAGCAAATTACATTTCAATGTTTTTTTAATGTGTCCTGTTGCTGCGTTTCAAGCATACCATATGGAGCAGATGGCTGCCTATATGTGTCAGGGCTGATTTGCTCTACAAAAAGGATATCTCAAGACAGAATCCTAATCGCGTGAATAACTTTATTTATACCATATCAATCCAGCATCAGAGTAAGCAGGCCATATTGATGTTATAGTAACCTGTGTTTGTATAACCTTCAACCATTTGAGTAATTGTGTGTTGGTGGGTGTAGTTTTGTGCTCCTGTTTTTGCGGCTGAGTGAGGACCATTTTTTGTACTTCACCATCAAAGTGAGGACTGTTTGCTGCAAAGTGTGCACAAGAGTGTGTTTGTGTGTGTGTGTGTGTGTGTGTGGATGGTTTGGGTAGTTAGGTGAGCATATGTGTAGAGGAGCATTTGTGTTGAGTAGATGTGTGGGAGCATGAGTTTGTCACCTGGAAGTGAACATTTGTAAGTGTAACGAGAATGGTAGAAGGGCTGCAATCCACAGCACCTAAGATCAAAAACGGGCAGGTAGACCTGGTTCCAGAAGACAGCAGCAGTCCCAGGCAGCCAGACATAAAGAATCATCCCAGATGACCCCAGGTCAAAGAGGCACAGAGCAAGACACGGGGCACCAAGCACCCCTGACCCAGCCACACCATCACCCCCAGCTGTGCAGGCCAAGCTCAGGAGCTGGTGCCCCAGTGACCCAGGGCCTACATTAACCCCAGAGCCCTCAACATGTAGGGCAGGCACAAGCTTACCACAGCAGTCGGAACCCAGAGGCACCAAGGTAGCAGGAGCACATTGTATTTCAGTCTTGGGGGCCAGTCCCAACTGGCTTTGTACATCCGTTCTTGAATTTCTTTGGATCAGGGCAAAATTAATTAATTGTAATTAATTGTAATGCATGTACCTGACTTTTGTGAAGTGCCTTGAGACGACGTGTTGTGAATTGGCGCTATATAAATAAACTGAATTGAAAACTGAATTGAATGTGAAGCTTTTTGAGATATTTTAGCCTTCTTCATGTTGTTAGACAGATAGAAATAAAATTATATTTTGATTCTACAGGTCAGGCAGTAATCATGCCTGAGTGTAGCTGGTAAAATTAAGCTTAGCTTTCCAAAAAATGGTTAATCACAGTTAATTCATGATTGAACGGTGTTGTTACTTTGTCACATAGGGCCGGGTGAGTCTGGATAGCTTTTTACATCTTAGTAAATTAAATTATCATTTAAAAACTGCTATTTCACTCTAGTTATCTTACCTATGTATTTTATTGAAGATCTGAAACATTTAAGTCTGAGGAAGAAGCAAAAGCACTGGAAATCTGTGAGGAAGCACATAGGATTTCACATGTATTTACATGGCGGAGGAAATGGCTTAGCCAGCAAAAAGTTTTAAATTTTTGATAAAGGTTTTGTCCGGTGTTATGATTAACTTTGGTTGGAAATAACAGAGATGTTTTATGTATCTACATCATCTAGGTTTAATTAAATAAAACCAGTACTAAAAAGTTTCACCATGCTTGTTTGTTTGTTTACATATTAGTGTATGTGAGGGACCGAGCAGAAAAGGCATAGCGGACACAGGAAAGTATATTCCAAGTGGGTCTTTATTTTACCCAACAAACTTCAAAAATAGCAAAGTTCCAAAATATAGCTTATGGGCCCGTAAAAGAGGTCAACTAAATATAACTCTTCTCAAAATGGGAACTCACAAACTATTAGCTAAGGAAACAAAATATACACAACGTAACTCCAAAACTGACCTAACACAAAGACACAGAAGGTTAACCTATATAGTGAATTAGCCAGATGATTCATACACAATAGGGGAAAAGAGAACTAAACATCACTACTACCTAAGAACCAAGTGATGTAAATTAACCTAAACACCCCCCTAGCTGACAGGCAAATAGTTGGTCTTGCTGAGCTGGCATTATGCTTTCTAAGTCCTCAGCTCTTGGCCACGCCTCTTTCCAAGACAGGAAGAAGCCGACTCCCCAAACCAGGTAACTCAAAAAAGAAAAACATAATCAATAACAACAAACCACATCGTGCTATTATCTGTGTGTTCCATACTATTATTGTTAGTTTAAGTAAGGGAATAGGGGAAACAGAACTAAACATCACTACTACCTAAGAACCAAGTGATGTAAATTAAACTAAACACCCCCCTAGCTGACAGGCAAATACACTGCTCAAAACAACAAAGGGGACACTCAAATAACACATCCTAGATCTGAATGAAAGAAATATTGTCATTGAATACTTTGTTCTGTACAAAGTCGAATGTGGTGACAACAAAATCACACAAAAATCATCAATGGAAATCAAATTTATTAACCAATGGAGGCGTGGATTTGGAGTCACACACAAAATTAAATTGGAAAAACACACTACAGGCTGATCCAACTTTGATGTAATGTCCTTAAAACAAGTCAAAATGAGGCTCAGTATTGTGTGTGGCCTCCACGTGCCTGTATGACCTCCCTACAACGCCTGGGCATGCTCCTGATGAGACGGCGGATGGTCTCCTGAGGGATCTCCTCCCAGACCTGGACTAAAGCATCTGCAAACTCCTGGACAGTCTGTGGTGCAACGTGACGTTGGTGGATGGAGTGAGACATGATGCCCCAAATGTGCTCAATCGGATTCAGGTCTGGGGAACGGGTGGGCCAGTCCATAGCTTCAATGTCTTCATCTTGCAGGAACTGCTGACACACTCCAGCCACATGAGGTCTAGCATTGTCCTGCATTAGGAGGAACCCGGGGCCAAACGCACCAGCATATGGTCTCACAAGGGGTCTGAGGATCTCATCTTGGTACCTAATCGCTGTCAGGCTACCTCTGGCGAGCACATGGAGGACCATGCAGCCCGCCAAAGAAATGCCACCCCACACCATTACTGACCCACTGCCAAACCGGTCATGCTGAAGGATGTTGCAGGCAGCAGATCGCTCGTCATGGTGGCCCCAGACTCTGTCACGTCTGTCACATGTGCTCAGTGTGAACCTGTTTTCCTCTGTGAAGAGCACAGGGCGCCAGTGGCGAATTTGCCAATCCTGGTGTTCTCTGGCAAATGCCAAGCGTCCTGCACGGTGTTGCACAACCCCCACAACCCCTATTTGTGGACGTCGGGCCCTCATAAAATCCTCATGGAGTCGGTTTCTAACCGTTTGTGCAGACACATGCACATTTGTGGCCTGCTGGAGGTCATTTTGCAGGGCTCTGGCAGTGCTCCTCCTGTTCCTCCTTGCACAAAGGCGGAGGTAGCGGTCCTGCTGCTGGGTTGTTGCCCTCCTACGGCCTCCTCCACGTCTCCTGGTGTACTGGCCTGTCTCCTGGTAGCGCCTCCAGCCTCTGGACACTACGCTGACAGACACAGCAAACCTTCTTGCTACAGCTCGCATTGATGTGCCATCCTGGATGAGCTGCACTACCTGAGCCACTTGTGTGGGTTGTAGAGTCCATCCAGTGACCAAAGTGACCAAAAGTGACCAAAACATCAGCCAGAAAGCATAGGTACTGGGAAGTGGTCCCCACCTGCAGAACCACTCCTTTATTGAGTGTGTCTTGCTAATCGCCAAAGATTTCCCCCTGTTGTCTATTCCATTTGCACAACAGCATGTGAAATTGATTATCAACAAGTGTTGCTTTCTAAGTGGACAGTTTGATTTCACAGAATTTTAACTTACTTGGAGTTATATTGTGTTGTTTAAGTGTTCCCTTTATTTTTTTGAGCAGTGTAGTTGGTCCTGCTGAGCTGGCATAATGCTTTCTAAGTCCTAAGCTCTTGGCCACGCCTCTTTCAAAGACAGGAAGCAGCTGACTCCCCAAACCAGGTACCTCAAAAAAAAAATAACATAATCAATAACAACAAACCACATTGTGATATTATCTGTGTGTTCCATACTATTATTGTTAGTTTAAGTAAGGAAATTAATGAATTACCTAACCAAAACACATGTTCAATCTCAAAACAAAACAAACTTATGAAATGAATGTGTGAATTGACTTCACCAAAGTGGGGCTGAAGCCATCACAGTGTGTGTGGGTAAATGTTTGTATATTGTCCTATCATTAAACTGTATGGGTATGGCGTCTAAATTCTCTCACTGAGGAGACAGACGTAGAACTGCGCTTTATTTTTGTCTGTCTTCTCTAGGAGGACAATATTTATTGTGGCCATTCTGATATCTGTTGCTTTTAGATCATACTCCTTTGCAACACCTGGATTCCTTGTTAGCAAATGGTACAAACGGAGAAGACAAACTGTCAAAAAGAGTGAAAGAGAATGGGCAGTGAACACTAATTTAGATGGAAAGGTGAAAACGACTTCTTTAAAGCCATGCCAGTTACATGATTGAAAGGATGCTGGTATGTCTGTTGGTCCGTATGTCAAATAGTGTGGTCCAAAGGGTTGTGAACAAAATCTGATAAGAAAAACAGAATTTACAAATGCAAATGTCTCTGTAGAGATGTTGACTATTGTTGTGATTATGAATATGAATATATTATTTAATATTAATACTTTAATATTTTATTAAATAACATTTCGGTCTGTTAAGGGTTGTCATGTGAATACCAGCCCAATAAGGCGGGGGTAGTAGGAAAAAGTCAAAAGGGATGAGCCAAGCTCTGACATTATTGAACAGCAAAACTCTGCACACACACAGAATGAATTCACACAGTTTCTTAAAATACAAGAATTTATTAACAAAAATACGTCAACTCAAAGTCAAACATATTTCAATCAACAAACTCTTTACTATGCTAAAACAATCCAACTAAACTACCAAGCAGAATGAAAGAATAAGGAAGACTAATGGGCTATGTACAATATAAACAAGTTGATCAAAGATGGTTGAAAACCATGACCGAAAGAGTGATGCAATATCACCATGCAATGTTTATGTTTGAGAACCAAGGATTATCTTGAAGAGTCTGGAAGTGAAGTGAAGTTAGTCTTGGAACCAACTTAGGCAATAATTGGCATACCTTTAAACAACCATTCACAATGCAAGATCAGATAAAACATTATTTTAATAAAATAATATTTTAAAGAATGATTTGCTGAATAAAACCAATTTTCTGGATGACCAATTCTCAACAGTGTTTAATTATCTTTTAGTTATTAAAATAATATTTAAAGAAATATTATTAAGGAAATAGTAAAATAATGTTTTAGGAAATATTATTTTGAATAAGAACCAAATCTTTCTGGAGAAATGGGGCTTAATGGTATTTACTTAGTTTTCAAGTTTAGTAAAACAATATTTAGGGAAATGTTATTTTCTAGATTGAAAACTGACAACCTTTTTGGGTAAATGATCTTAGCCGGCAAACGTGTTCTTAGCTGTTAGCGGTTGGAGCTAACAAAAGAAGCTCATAGCTTATCATCAGAATCAAACATATACCTTTAAAATACCATTAATAAAAGGGGTTAAAATGCATAAGCGCGGACGGCGCATCATGGCCGATCTTCTGTGTTTAAAATCACCCTTTAAATAAAGTTTGTCTTAACTTAAAAAAAAACACAAACACAGAACACATAAACTGAGCACATGTGCTGAGCAGATAATCTGCTAGCACTAAGATGGCTGAGCTTTCAACACAACAAAACCAAACGTCATAAAACGAAAAATGTTTAGATTATTTCATTCTAAACTACTTCTCTCTCTGCCCAGAACACAACCTCTAACGTGAACCGTGCTGAGGAAAAGTTGTCCGGGCGACAAAGTTGAATAAAGCATCCACAGTGAACAAAAGGTTAACTGCAGCTAACCTCCGTAGCTGTGGGGTGGCGCGGCTCGTTCTGTCGGCCGGCCAAACTGCACGTTACAGCTGTAACCACGGTGATACGGTCCCGTTGTCCTTCCTTCAGACTGGAAAAACTGCTCCACTCGGCATTGTAGAGACAGGGTCTCTTCTGGGAACTCTCTGGAACACAGTTTGCTTCTGTAGACCTCAGAGAGAAAGTCAAGCAACGGTTGTACCTTAATTATACCCATTCATGAATGAATACCGGATACACAAACAGCAATTCATTCCTACTTAACTTAGTGCATATTATCGCATGTTTGCATGACACTCTTCGATCCAGTTTGAAGAGTTTATGTCTGTTTGCCTGCAAAGAGACATTAGCGCACTGTTTCCCTCCGTCCAGTTCCGCTGGGGACCTGCGTGGAAGAGGTCAGTTTGTTGCAAAAGCGGGGTTTTTATTCGGACAGTGACGAAACGGGAAGTCCGCCGTTACCCCGTTTCCTGGCTGTGCTGGAAGTAGGTTAATGCGATTTATTTTGAAAGTTCCAGAAAAGTTCATACTGGCCTTTCATTTTGTAACCCATGGCTGTGGTCCCAACACTATATTGCTTTGTACGTACAATATTTATAACCTTAATCTTTTTTATGTTTTGTCATGTTTTTCAAGAAACTTTAGGGTTAGAGTTGAGTTATAAAACAATATCGCAGGCTTGGGGAAAAAAACACTGAGCACCGCTCAATCCATCTTTTGAAGATGGAAAGGATATGGAATGTAACCATCTTAACTTCGGAAGAGCTGTAGAGATCCACAGCTCAGGTGGAAGAATCTGACAATGAGTCATGGTCATGTAGTGACACAACAAATATTTGGAAGAAAGTGTGCCAGTCAGATTGGGTTGAAATTAAACTTTTTGGCCAAAAAGCAAGATCCTAAGTGTGACAGAAAACCAAAACTGCACCTCACCATGAACTCGCCATCTCCAATGTAAAATATTACATTTATTTATTATAGCAGGGAAAGGAAAGCTAGTCAGGGATGATGGGAGGATGGATTGAGCTAAACCAGCAACCCTTTCCAGATTCTAATTTTTGAAAACATTGGAAAACCATCAACCATTTTACTTCCACTTCACATAAAATCACATTAAAATACAATAAACTTTGCCATTGGAATGCAACCAAATATGAAAAGTTTTTGAAGGAGTGTTAATATTTTTGCGAGGCACTGTAACAGGAACCCATGCAGTTCTGCTGCTGAAACACCTACACCAGACATGGTGGTGTAGGTGTCTGAAGACCAAAGGTCAAGGAGACACATCACAAGGGTCCAAGAATTGCCACAAAGGGTAAGCTGACCTTAAGTAATGTAAGTAGAACATTTATAGTATCTTACGATAAGAAAATTGAGACAGAGTGGGATAGAAACAAAGTTCAACTGTCTGTTGTCCATCTGAATTTTAAGGTCAAAGGTTTCCAGTCACCAAAGACATTTGAGCATGAAGTCACCCAGCCTCAGTACAACAATATCTTCACGTTTAGAAAAATGCAAAATATGAAAAATGTTTAATTGGCAAATCCTTCTCACTGTTGTCTCAAATTGTGTTGTGATAAGTGATACCTCTTTCATTTCATTACTTATTAAATATGATCCGAAATGTTAAAATGTATCACAGGTTAGACAGGACAATTGTAAATATTGTATTTTAAATCAGTTTGGAAAATCTGCTGGTATTAAATGAATTAGAGAATATAAAAACAGTAAAATATATACTAAATGGTTCCTTTAACATGCCTGCTTGGTGAAACTTTTGTTCAACCTCAGCACAGAAAACCTTCCACCCAGTCCGTACCTACATTATTATTGACCAGTAATATAGAATATATTTCATTGCATATAAAACAGTAGTAGCAGCATCATTGCTGTCAATTCTTCACTCTTTACTGTTTAATTAGCTTGTCATGTGGTCCTCTCACACCCATCTTGTGATCAGCTCATGATCACGCTCAAATTCTGCTCCTGCAAATATAGCTTGCCCTGTGACAGCTCATCCACAGATTATAAATGTGTTTGACCCTCAGTGGCCCAAAACAACAGCCTTCGAGCAGTGGCTGAAAATGTATTTGCAACAACAAAGTCTCTGCTTCTCCTTCCAATTCAATCCCATTTTTATATTTAGGCCCTGTTTAGAGAGATTTTTTTCATGAATCTTCCATAGTTTTTGTCAGCTTCAAATTTTGTACACCACGCTAGGTGTTTAATCAAATGTGTTGATTTTGTCGGAATACAGTTCTTACAACTGAAATGTGCAAAATGCCATGGAAACTTTCAGATAGTGATTTCACTTGGTGGTGTCACACTGAAGTAAAGATGCTTGTAATTTAAAGCCTACGGCTAAAAATACACCAGGAGCTAGAAAGGAGGAGTAAACACCTTGTTCTATGAAAATAGAGTTCTGCTGTGAAAACAGTTTATCACTATTAACACCTCTGTCACACTGATCCCAGGCATTCTGAATTCAATGAAACATCAAAGGTGGATACTCTGTGTTTGCAGTAAACTTAGCTGACCTGACCTGTATAATGAGCTCATACCACCACACACATATTACAGCAACAGCAACATCCTGTCTTCTAACCATTTCAATGCAACAATAAGGACATTGCTGTTTCAGAAAGGTAGAATTGTGCATGAGCTGTTTTGAAACTGACACATTTGCACTTCATCAGTGTTTGTTTTCCCTGTTTTACTTACAGGGTATTTTTCTGGTCTTTTTCCTGGAACTGAATCAAAATGGGCTTCAACAAAGTTGGAATTTAAGGGTGTGCACACAATCAGGTTATTGGAGCTTTTAAATGTTTTACATTTTTATCCCTGATTCTTTTTGTTTTCCAGGTTATTTGTACAGCATATGTGTCACATGACATGGTGAATAAGTAATTTATTAGGAACATGTAAAATTTTGGATCATCCACATACAGCCAAATCAAAGAATGAAGCCAACATACTATTTTCACTCTGCTGTAACTGCAAGTGCTAGTTGCAAAATATATTGTTTACTCAAGACACCATCGACCTTCTGGTCAGAAAGGAGAAGGTGGAACCTGAACGTTCGGTTGTAGGTTGTCGGGATGACAATAGTAGCAATACTGGGTAACATCCACACCTGGATTGAGCCAACTCTCCTGCTGGCACAGATCCAGTACAATATCATGGACTTTACTGTGGGATTCTGAACTAAGGTTCAGCAGAACCATGCAGTCTTTAATTACTGCATGCCCGAGAGTTACAATGAAATCTGTATCCTGGGTTACTTGATTGAATCTTAACACTGATTTGGCAAAAAGTGATTGGTTGACTAAAGTGATTTCCAAAGTAAGCTGCAACCTTTTATTAGTAATTCAGAGATAAGGGATTTGTTTCTTCTGATGAGTTATTTAGGTTTTTATCATTTGCACCAATGTAAAATTAGTCAAAAAAATCCAACACAACCCTGGAAAACTGTTTAATGTTTATTGCTTGTGTATTTACAACATTGATTTAACAAACAAGCAGTTCTTCCTTTTATTGATACCCCTGCATTTCTGTCTCCCTGAAACTAAGTCAAAGAATTATGCTAAGCATAAAAGAGAAGAACAGATGACCAGTGTTCAAATTACTGCTCTGTTCATTTTAGTCCTGCAGCAGGAATAAAAATAAAAGCTATAACAGACACTGCACATTTTTGGACATATGAGCATTGCAGAAAGGAGAAACATTACAATTTGCATACACTGCATGAATCTTAGAGCGTGGATTTAAATAAGTCGCTTTTACATCATTCTTATGGCGTCAGCGGGATCTAAATCCCCTGCCAGTAAAAAGTGATTTTCCTTATTCTCACATCTCTGATTTTGCAGTGGAAGGCAGATGAAGGGCTGCTTGAAGGACGATGTTTCAAGTGATACCGTCAGTCCCGCTGATTGGTTTGACACATGGCTCATCTGGGTCCACATACACCTGAGTAAGCTAAGAGCCTCCCATGAAAAAAGGATTTAGAAGATATTTCATCTGTCAGCCAGTGAAGAAGATGACACTTTTGAAGACGCAGTTTTTTTTAGGTCACACAGCTTTAAATGGTGATTATTTTTAGAGGTAAATATGTATATTTGTTTATCCCATTTTTAGGTTCGTTTAGTGGTCACTGTTCATGGCCTTGTCAAATAAAAAGTTTAGGAAACACTTAGATATAAAATCTTTTAGAAAAGAGTGCATCTTAAAAGTCTATATATACCTCTTGACCTTTTTCACACTTTTGTGTCATATTTCAACAATATTCTTCATGCTAGACCAATGTACCGAAGTCCACAAATATTACAAAGCAGGGGGAAAATGATGCATGGCTTTTAAAAATGTTTACAAATGCAAATCTGATGCACCTAAATGAATCCCAATGCAACCAGTTTTCTTCGGACGTCTTTTGCTGAGTGTTATGATTTGGGGTTGTTTGGTTTTTGGTTTCGGGTTTTTGGTTTCGGGTTTTTTCTTTATGTTTTTCACAGTTAAGGTTTTGAATCGTTCTTCGGAAATTATTTTATTCTTGTTAGATTTTGAATCATGCTTCTGGTCATGCTTTAAATTTGTCGTCTTATTCATGTTTTGTCAAGTTTGGTTTTTGGATCTGGTTATGCTTTAGTTTCATGTTTTTCTAGTTTCTGTTAGTTTGTATTCAAGAGTCTCTGTTTTGCTCCAGCCACGTTTTGTTCTGTCTGTTAATCATTGTTTATTTGGTTCACCTGCTCCAAGCTAATCTGTCTCCTTGCTCCACCTGGTTCACACTCCATATATACACACCCGTTCAGTTATTCATCGCGGAAACATATTCAAATCATGCTCATGTCTTGCTTTCTGGATCATACTCATGTCCTGCTGTTCACGCCAAGCCTGTCTTGCCAGCCTGCCCATGTCAGTTTTGCCTGTCTTGCCTGTCCGTTTATTGTTTTGGTTCCTGCCTCCTAGTGAGTGAGTTTTTGTTATTAAATCTTTTTCCACTTACCATCATGCTGCCTGCTAGTCTGCATTCTGGGGTCCTTCGCTCCACAAATCCTAACACTGAGATTCCAGCTGTTTTAGTCTTTTGGGGTTTGTCTCTACTAACTTTGCACATCTAGACACTAAAGTGTTTGCCCATTCTTTTTTGCAAAATAGCTCAGACTGGATAGAAAACATCTGTAAACAGCTTTCAAGTATTGCCATTGATTTTCAGTAGGCACATGTTTACAGTTGTTTTCATTATAGAAGGTAACTCTTTTCCCAGTCTTAAGTCTTTTGCTGCCTCCAACATTTTTCTTCCAGGACTGCCCTGTATTTAGCTCTATCCATCTTCTCAAAAACTTCAACGAGATTCTTTGTTGCTGCTAAAGGAAAGATTGAAATTGTCTTAAATTGTCTTAAAAGAGGACTAATCCTGATTAGAGCTTTCCTGTTTTCCTTTCTTTCTGGGGGTTGGGATCGGTGCAGTTAATTTGACATCAATTCAACCTTCACATTTTGATGAAACATAATTATGCAATTTTTAACAAATGTACAGGTTTTTTTTTCTATGTTGTAAATTTGCCCTTACTGTACAGTCTCTTTTTGTTATTATTTGTTAGTATATTTTATCTTTATTTCATTTGGCATGCGTCCATTTGCCTATTACTTTGCTGCTGGTACATCTGGCATTCCTCACTGAGGGACAAAAAAGGATGTTTCTATTCTATTCTTTTAAACCCTTACCAACATGAAAATCTCTAAGATTGATCATGTATCATTCCTATTTTGCTGTTTCTAATCACATTCTGGACTCTGTTGCAGTGTGTGAAGATCTGTGTCCCCAGATCGCAGTGGGTCTCCTGCAGGAGGAGGACCTGTTCAGTATCAGGGTACTACGTAAACGTCCCAGGTTTCAGACCTCTAGTCAAAACGCACACAAGAAACTGCCCAGGTAGACAAAAAGATAATGGAAAGCTGTTGCACAAATACCTGTTGCATTTAACGAAGTAACCATAACATTTCAATTAAAACGTGTGAGTTTTACATCTGGTATTATACCAGATGTAAAACTCACACTTTTTATGTAATAAAACAATGGTGTGTCGTGGTGGGCAACACGGGTTTTGTATGTATATGTGTATTTTGACTTTTGAAGGTGCTGGAGTCCTGGTGGAGGTGACAGGTGTTTTCCATCTTCGTTGATGAGCTCTGGTGTATTTAAGCAGGAGGCAGCAAGCATCTCACCGCTCGAGTGTTAGCCTTCAGAAGAACTGAAGAACCTGAGCTTTTCTGGTGCCTCGCTGTTACGGATCTACTGGGCTAACCCTGCTGGCTGCCGCCAGGTGATTCCTGCCACATACCGATCCTGCAGAACCTGTCCACCCTCCACCGCTCTAAAGCAACCCACCTCCGGCTCCGTTCTACCAGGCGCTGTTGTCCACTACGTGTTCTCTCATCCTGGTCAGTCCAAATCCCTCTCCTCCTGGCGGAGTACTCACCCAGCCTAGTAAGAATTTACTCATTCATTATTTTGTTCCAAGCTACCACCTCTACTTACTGTACGTTTCCTTCTTACAGCCCCGCTGTGTACCAGAGCACCCAGTAATCCTGTGTAAAATAAAACTCGTTACAAACTTTCCTGTTTGTCCTGAGCATTTTCTGCATGTGGGTCAAATCGGTTCATAAAACTATGACATGGTGTAATAAAACATTGGTGGGCAAATTGACTTGACTAGTCTGGATTGAATTTCAGTTAACTGTGATGAAATGTGGGTTTTGCTTTGTCAGTGTGTAGTCAAACCTTCACAACCGACTTCTGAAGAAATTAGTGAAAACATTGTCTTTTTATTCTGAAGGGGAGATCATGTGACCAGAAATATTTCAGAGGCGTATCATAACCCTTAAGAGGGCTTGAGAAAGATACTCAGAACATTTTTAGGCTATTACTTTGCTTCAGTTTCTTACTTAAAGGAATAACCTTATCTCAACCCCAATTACAAGCCTTAACTCAGCTATTAAGACAACAAGCTCTATACAACTGCTACATGTTGCAGAAGTAAAATCAAATGGTGACACCAATTTTCTCCTCATTTAGACATGATTTCCCCAGTCCAATTGTAAAAATGACCCCTCAAACCACACATTATGTTCAGGTGTTGAATATAAAATTAAATCCTCCCTTGGTGCTTGACTTTAATTTTCTAGCTGTTGCATAGACCCACTTTTTGTTCAAGATGTTGCCGGGCACAGGAGATGGGGAGAGATGTAGAGCGTGAAGACATTTAACAGGGAAGTCACACGGACAGTATGCAAACCTCACCCAGCA
Source organism: Crenichthys baileyi (assembly GCA_036173005.1). Classification (NCBI taxonomy): domain Eukaryota; kingdom Metazoa; phylum Chordata; class Actinopteri; order Cyprinodontiformes; family Goodeidae; genus Crenichthys; species Crenichthys baileyi. Next base: position 529,941 of record JAHHUM010000899.1, read on the forward strand.
TTCATTACGTCTCCGACTCTCCACAACCACACATTATGTGCACATTGCAAAAGAAATGAAGAAATGCTTCTCACGAAATGTAGAGGCTGTTGATGTGTAAAGAAAGTAATAAGTCTTTACCTTGGATATTACTTTGAACTTGGAAAGTGATTTTTTATATTTATAGATTTATTTACTTCAACCACCTAATACACATCTTTAGTGAAACAGCTAAAATACCTAGCCTCAAGACTGGGGACTAAAAGCAGGTTGAGTCTTAGTTGGCTCCAATAAATTATATTGTGTCTCTATATGCTTTGCACAGCATGAAGTTTACAGAGCATGAAGTTTTTTGCCTATTGTTCTTTGCAAAATAGCTTAAGTTCTGTCCGATCTTCTCCAGCAAACCTCTGTTGGCCTTAACAGAACAACTGGATTCATTCTGAGATTAAATTACACACAACTGGGCTCTTTTTAGCAAATAGGTCATGTTTGAAGGCTAATTGGTCCCACTACATTTTATTTAGATATAATAGATTAAAGAGCACTGAATCAAAATGCAGATCACACTTCAGATTTTTATTTCTAAGAAAATTAAATCCATCTATCATTTTCCTTCCACTTTACAATTCTGCAATTTTATGTGGGATTAATTTATAAAATCCCAATAAAATAGAAGTAATAAAATACAAGAGACAAAATGGACAATAAAGTCAACAGGTGAATACTTTTGCAAAGCACTGTACCTAGTTGTGCCTCACAATTTAGATACAGTGCTCCCTTACAGAGTTCATTTGGTTTTGCACTTTTGTCACACTTAAAGGTTTCTGGTCATCAAACAAATGTTAACATCAGGCAAACAATACCTGAATAAATACAAAAGGCAATTTTAAATAATGATTTCATTTATTGAGAAGAAAATAGCTGTCCATATGAACCTGGTCCTATGTGAAGAGGTAAATGCCCCTCTACCTAATAACTGGTTGTACCACCCTTGTTAGGACTACATGTTTGCAATAATTAGAAATTTGTTTTTTGCCTGACAGTAGAGGACTTTCTGTTGAATTTTTAAGCATGACAGATCTGTTTAAGGTCAAACAACATAATCTCAGTCAGATTTAAATCCAGAATTTCGTTAGGCCTCTCCAAACCGTAAATATGTCATAGCCATTCTTAGATGGTGTGCTTTGGTGCATCATTTTGCTGAATAACCCAAGTGCGCATGAGCCTGGGTTCCAATTTAGTTGGAGATTCTCCTTCAGGATTTTCTGATCTAGAGAAAATTCATAGTTCCATCAATACCTTCAGATCGTCCATCAAAACAGCCCAAGACTATCACGCTGCCACCACCATGTTTGACTGTCAGTATCATATTCTTTTTGTGAAATGGTGCGTCAGTTTTACAGTAGCTGTAACAAGATGCACCTCTTTAGAAAAGTTTAGTTGTTTTGTCCTCAGTCCACAGAATAATTTTCTATAAGTAATGGGGATTTGTTACGGTCTGAGGCCGTTTGATTTCCATAAGACTGTGCAGTTGCAGGTTGATGATTTGCTGGCCCAGCTGGGCAGTTACACGTCTGGGATTGGCTGGCCTCTTCTAACTCCTCCTGACGGACATCCCTCTGAAACCCGATTGGACTGTTCATCTCCGGGTCCTCCAATCACAGAAGAGATCCTTCTATTGAAACTTAGCTCACCTGTCAATGAGAGCGGCTTTGATTTTATCTGAGCAGCTTGTCTCTTTGTTTGGGTGTCTTGTGAAAGTATTTGACTTCAGCTTGTTTGTAAAAATGTTTGCTCAAACTAGTTGGTATTGGCAGGTCTATGTTGCAACCAAGAGTTAGAGGCCTGACTTGGGTAACTTTAAAAGCATTTGGGAGCTTCTAAAAACAGGCTCAGAAGCCTCAATTTGGGAAGTTATTTGTTCAGTTTTGATCAGTAACTAAAGGCTTTTTATTTCAGCCATTTTTGGTTGAATTTAGTTTTGGTAAACTTTATTTAATTGGAGATGACTGTTGTTTTTTATGTATTAGAAATTCTTTGCAAACCTCAATTAATGGCAGTTTGTACTAGAAAAAGACAAAACAAAACATCGCTTTTTATTTTAAAAACCACCTCCATCTGGTTTAATGTTATTTTCCATTTTACCCTAGCTGAGCTGGGTCGTGAGAGGATCATGTTTTTGCGTGAGATGGGCTGTTGTGTTCTTTGAACTTGTAGTTGTTTTCTACATGGAACTCTGTCATGGATGCCTTTTTCACCCAGTCTCCTTCTCACATCACCATCACAGGAAACGGTAGCCTGGTGTTAGCTAAACTTTGCAAACCAGAGCAAAATAAACAGGCAAGCTTGCCCCAAAAGATCTGATCTCTACTGTTGGAAGGAAGAAATATATTTGTGTTTTATCCATTGCTTTTATTGAGTTAAAGGGTACCATGTAGTAGAGTTGGGTGGCTAATGACAACATGGTCTTCAGGATTTTTCAAGACAGTTCATTAATACCTCATTCATTTTGACCAATTGAGTTATAATATAGTAATGTTGAAATCTGAATTAAGCGGATGACTCAATCTAATTTAACATTCAGTTCTTATAACTTGATAGTTTTCATTATCCAGTACTCATCTTTCATTTATATTTCGAAACATTGCAACAATCTTATAGTTTTGGACTATACAGTCTTCACTCAGAAATGTTGGTCAAAAAAATACAGAAAGTTCAATGAGACAAGCATGAAGGAAACCTCAAAGACAATCACAGAAGAAAACAGAGGCGCCTAATGTAATTTAAGAGAATTTAAGAGCATTAAACACTGTGGTGCAATTACTTCCATGCTGTGAGTGTTTGTCACAGATGAATAAATGAGGGTTTAATTTAAATGCAGCAAGGGGAATCTACATTAGCAATGAAATCACCCTGAATAATAGAGTACACAAACATGAACAGTTGGACTCTATGTCAATGAGATGTACCCTCTTGTTGGCAGGTGACCACAACAGTAATGTGTTGGTAATTTCAGAGTGTTTAGGTAGAATTAGCTTCTAATACCTTTGCAGGTATCTTGCGAAATTTGGATTTTAAGAAGTGTTTATTGTTTTTCCCATCATTTTCCTTGGTTTGGCTTGTGATCTGCATGATAGGCCAGTGATTGTGGGGTTTAAAATCAGCTATATGTGCACTGTCTCATACAGTAATTTGTGAAGTATTCAAATCATTTGAGAATTTATTCCTCACGTTTAATTTCTTTCTGTTTATGCCCCTCATTTTTAATTTATCTAACATGGTATCTTGTCTCTGTTCCACTTTTAATACTTATCTTTTTCTCCTTACTTCTCCTATTTCACTTTTTTTTTGCCTTAGAGTATCTTCTCCCACTTTCATGTCGCCTGCTTTTTATCTCTATCTGGAGTGTAGCACGAGTGAGCTCTCTAACCAAGCACTGACAGCTCTGATCGACTTAGCATCCTCTGGACCCCCATGACTCAAGAATAGTGATCAGAAAATGCAATGTTCTTTCTTCTGAAAACTAAATGGACCCAGATGTACTCAAAAAGTTGAAGCCGAATGGGCAAAAGGTGGTCGAAGATGGGGAGATGAGGACATGAAAAGACTGTGCACCTGCATTAGTCTGCTGTAGAAAGATGGATTAAAGTCTAACCACTTAAAGCAAAGACAAAACTACTCAAATGAGTTACAAGAAATCTAAAGTTCATTTCAGATTTGTCAGATTTTGTTAGGCATTGTTTTTCACAGAATGTGAAAAAGAGCATTATTTTCTAAAAAAAAATAAATCACTCCTGGTCTCTCTGATGTTTCTGTAATAGATAACTATCCAGATGACTCATAGAATAGATAGATGGGTCCTACTACTGCGACCAACCCATAAAGCCCCTACAAGTGGGGTCCCAGCTACGTCTCTAAGCGGGGAACGACCAACTCTTGATCAGAACTGAAGGAGCGAGATGAGATGTGAAAAATCTTCACGAAACAAGAGGTCCAGTTGCTTTTTTTAAGAACTTAGGATAGCGCTGGATGACTAACGATCTACGCAAACTTTGGGCCCCGTCACTTTTGGAAGACATTTTGATCCTTTTCATTATTGACAGCAGTCTTTTTAGACTAAATTGTGGTTGCCTTTTTCACAGTAAACAAGCTCACACATATTACAATTTACTCCACATCTCAGGAACCTGCAAAGGGATAAGGAAGAAGCTCACAGCAGTTGAGATTTGGCGCGGTACAGGCAGGCCAGGAACAAACTAACAAAAGAGATCAAAGCAGCCAAGAGAAGCTACAGTGAGAAGCTAAAGAACTGCCTTTCTACTGGTGATGCTTCGGCTGTATAGACCGGTCTGAGAATACTGACTGCTTATAGGAGCCCCCCCACCCATCTTGAACAGAATCCTCGCCTGGCTAACCGTCTGAATGGCCTCTACTGCAGACATGACAAGAAGCGGTTCACACCTCAAACCATCTCCTCCATATCCCATTCAGGAACAAATTCTTCCCATAAAGCAACCAACCCCCTACCTTCAGATCCTCTGCCTGCACTAAAGATCTCTGAGGAAGATGTAAATAGGCTCTTTCAGCACATGAAAACAAAGAAAGCTGGAGAACCCGATAACGTCTCCCCATCATTCCTGAAAGCCTGTGCAAATCAACCTGTCCCGATCTTCACCCGGATCTTCAACAAGTCACTGGAGACGTGTGAGGTCCCCTCCTGCTTCAAACGATCCACCATTATCCCAGTGCCCGAGAAACCCACCATCCTAGGATTAAATGACTACAGGCCTGTAGCCCTGATGTCTGTGGTCATGAAATCCTTTGAGCGGCTGGTGTTGAAGCACCTGAAAGACATCATAGGCCCCCTGCTGTTTGCTTACCGAGCAAACAGGTCGGCAGATGATGCTGTCAACTTAGATCTACACTTCATCCTGCAGCACCTCGACCGTCCAGAGACGTACGCCAGGATCCTGTTTGTAGACTTCAGCTCGGCCTTCAACACCATCAGACATCCTCCACCAGAAGCTCACCCAATTTAACGTCCCAGCCTCCACTTGTCAGTGGATCAACAGCTTCCTGACGGACCGACAGCAGCAGGTGAGACTGGGAAGCATCTTCTCCCACAGCAGATCAATAAGTACTGGTGCCCCCCAGGGGTGTGTTCTATCCCCACTCCTCTTCTCCCTCTACACAAATGACTGCACCTCATCGGACTCATCCATGAAACTCCTTAAGTTTGCAGACGACACCACTGTCATTGGACTGATCCAGGATGGTGATGAGTCTGCATACAGACAGGAGGTGGATCGCCTGATACAATGGTGTCGCAGAACTACCTGGAACTCAACCCACTCAAGACTGTGGAAATGGTGGTGGACTTTCGAAGAACACCATCCCCATACATCCCCCTCACCATCCTCAACAACACCGTGTCAGCTGTGGACCACTTCAGGTTCCTAGGAACCACCATCTCCGAGGACCTGAGATGGTCTTCACACATAGACACTGTTCGGAAGAAGGCCCAGCGGAGACTGTACTTCCTGAGGCAACTCAAGAAGTACAACCTTCCACAGGAGCAGCTGGTCATCTTCTACACTAACATCATACATCATACAGTCTGTCCTGTCTTCATCCATCTCAGTGTGGTTTGGCTCATCCACAAAACAGGACAGGTCCAGACTGCAAGGAACAATCAGGTCTGCAGAGAGAATAATCAGGGCTGACCTTCCCTACATCGAGGACTTATACAGATCTAGGGTCAGAAAAAGAGCTGCTAAAATCTCTGCAGACCCCACACACCCTGCACATAAACTGTTCAGAGTTTTACCCTCAGGGCGTCGCTACAGAGCACTGTTCACAAAAACTAGCCGCCACAGAGACAGTTTCTTCCCCCAGGCTGTTTCTCTGATGAACATTTAATAGAGTACCAAACAACTGCATACTGAAGTTGCAAATGCACCTTTGTATATATATATATATATATATATATATATATATATATATATATTTAAGGACTGTAATAGCATTTTTCTTACCAAAGTGGGAGAGAAATTAACTCACAATAAGAGAAAATCCGGACTTTGTCTTTATAAGTTTTATTCAAAGGCATTTCTGCGTTTGAAGACCCTGTCACTGACATGTCAGTGAAACAGAGGCCCCGAACACAGTTTACAGACAGTATTTATAGCAGAATGAGGGTGTTACCTCAGCTTCAAAGAGTTTAACTTTATGGCCCCTGAACCTTCACAGGATATCTTCCCAAATTAAAGCACATTTACACAATCATCCCCACCTTTTCCTTTCATTATCTTATTAATCGCAGAGTTTGGAGGAGGACGCACCTCTGATGCCTTTGGTTCCGGAACCCATTTAGCTATAGCCTTTTAACCGTTCAGCGGCACGTCTGCTCACTGGCTTTCTCTCCTTTATAAGGTGTAGAAAATTGCTAAAAACCACCCGCAAAACCCATTGTTTTGCTTGTCTTATTGTTACCAATAAAACCCTCCCTGTATACCTCTACAGGGTAATCAGCCGATGTGCTCCTTCTCCCAACTCCGGAACCTAATCAATTAATTAGGAGATGATGGTTAATGTGCAATAAAAATTATATCATACAGAGCAACTTCTCACCCAGATACATTTGAAGACAAATAGTTCGAATCCGATCAGCCAGAAGGCGCAGGCAGGCACCAGGACCCTCTCCGTGTAATGGAGGGACTGAAGACAACGTCTCCAGGCTGGCCAGACGTCCTTGCCCCCTCCTGCGTCTCTCTGGCATGTCGGATCCTGTTCGTGACGCCAAATTGTAATAGCATTTTTCTTATCAAAGTGGGAGAGAAATTAACTCACAATTAGAGAAAATCCGGACTTTGTCTTTATAAGTTTTATTCAAAGGCATTTCTGCGTTTGAAGACCCTGTCACTGACGTGTCAGTTTAAAAAGAGGGCCCCGAACACAGTTTACAGACAGTATTTATAGCAGAATGAGGGTGTTACCTCAGCTTCAAAGAGTTTAACTTTATGGCCCCTGAACCTTCACAGGACAGAGATAAGACAATCATAGATAAAGACCCCATCTGCCCCCCCTCAGGAAGTGCTGACCATCATTCATCAACAAATGGCTAAAGGCCATCTGCTCTAAGAAGACCTACACTATTCAAACACCTAGGTCAGAGGAGAAAGGTTAAAGGAAGTCCACAGCACTTAATAATTCCCATTACACGACATAAAGATATATGCATAAATATACCTTATAATGCACCTTTGTATATATGTGTTTTTAAGGACACACAGATATATGCATAAATATATCTCATAACGCATTAAACAAGCAAAGATAAAACCCAGAGAGCAAAGTGTACCGGAGTCAAATTCCTTGTTTGTATGTACGAACTTGGCAATAAAGCTGATTCTGATTCTGATAAATGCTCTCAGCATGTTTCACTATCAGCAGGGCTTATGGTTGTGTTCACCTTTGCTTCTCCATACATTCCTGTTCCCAAATGTACCAGGTATTCAGAGGGCTTTACCCCAGTGCTCTGCAGTCGTGGTTCTTCCTGCAGTACTTCAGTTGGTTATTGATGTTTCTTGGAGAAAAGTGACATCTTTGTTGCATTTATTTTACATCAGGCCAGCGTCCAAAGGTCTGCGCCTCACTGTCCATGCAGAAACAGTAACCCCTACACCCTGCGATTCTTGAGCAAGCTCTGCACTGGTGAAGAACCCAATCCCTACATTAAATGGTCCTCAATATTAATTAGCTTTTTTGGGTCCTCTGAAACTTTCCTCACTTTCCTTAAAGTTCTTGATGATTCGATAAAAATGTTTGAGTCCAAGCACCAGTTTCCTTCAAGGGTAAGCCGTATTGATGCAAAGCGATGATGACAGACTGTGTTTTCTTGGCACCACTCTCTTCTAAAGCAACTATATTCTCTTCTTCAACTTCAACTAAAATGACAAAATGAAATCAAAAAGGATGTCCTCCCTTACACTGAGTTAATAATAGAATAATTAAAATTATGCAAAGCATGTTATTTGTAGCCAGGCTGAAACACATGAAAAGACATTTTTTGTGATTAAGTTAATTTTCATTGACTTTTATTGACTTTTTAATTTATTTCACTAAATCACTTTTCAGAGCAGCCTAGCCTCGATACAAACTGCTAAAACCTAAAGCAATAAAGTTTGTGAGAAACAAAACTTTTGTCTCAAGACTTTTGGCAACATGTGTATTGTAATTTCAGCCCAATCAACCATGTTACTGCAGCTTGTCATAGCCTAAAGTTTGTTCATATTTTTGCCAAATCAGTTATACCCAACAAACTACAGATATTAAGGGGTGGCACCTCAGAACTCTGACTACCCCTTGATTTACAAATGTTCCTATTGTTGAGAAACTAAAAACAGTTTTTTACATTCTGTCATTACATATGCTCAAACAACTGATTTTTAAATGTCTCTATACAGAAAATCAGTTTTTGAGAATGTTTAAAATATGCAGAGTTAACTCTAAAATAGTATTTCTTTGACAAATTTTGAAAGTTATTTAAAAATAGCATTTTTTCACAATAAAGGTTAGGATCACCAGATTATTACTCCTAAAAGGTTTTTCTGCTGACCTTAAAGACCGTGCACAGCCAGAGACGCTGACCTTCAGACGCTTCAAGAGCTTTTGCCTGCCCCTGAGACGATGACTGCTGGTGTATTAGTGTCTCTCTGTATACCGGGATGACAGAAGCTGCGGTGTCTGCTGGGAATCCAACTTTTTAGACCACCTTTTTTTGGAGGCTTTCAACCCACTCAGGCGTGCCTCTGCCGCCTCCTTACCTGAATTGCTCTTATTGTGTGTAGTAGGCTGTAAAACACAAAAACAAGTATGATGTTTTACCATGACTGTCATTCAAAGTGGTCACCTGTGTCTGTTAGTATTTTTAGCATTTATCCACCTCCAAAAAGTCTCCTTTTTATTTGTTCTCTACACTAATCCTTTAAAAAATCAGTTCTTGGATATTTGCCCGAATATTAATGCTAGGGTTTCATAATGTTTGTTAGTGTTTATGTTTCAGCCTTTCCTTCCTACAGTAATCGCTATAAGTTTTGACAACTTTGAAACTTGTGTTTTATTTATAACAAGCTGTGTTTGTTTTTTTTTTATATTATAGTACATCAGATGTACATGCTTTTCTTACAGACCTTCATCAAATTAGGAAGTTTACTATATTAAAAATCTCATATTTTAGCCATGAACTGCCAATGACATTTTAATCCACAGGCACATCTCAAAAACATTAAACTATCATTAAAAAGCCATATTATTGAAAAAATTAAATCCAAACTGATAAAAAAACATTACACATAGAGGTGTATTTTCATTAATTTAAATGATCATCCCATACAGCTAATGAAAACCATCAATTTCTGCTTTTCACCAATATAGAATATTACATATATTACAGACATTCTTTCCAATTAAATGTGGAAAGGGTTTTTAAAGAGAATTTGTAAACCAGAAATGTTATGTGGGGAAGGGTCCTGACACAAAGGTTAGCCAGCAGACAGTCAGTATCAACCCCTTCTCTAGAAGGAAAAGCCACAAAAGGCCACTGCTAAAAAGGTGGCTGTTGACAGAGTGCTGTATCCAATTGATGGAAAGTTAAGCGGAAGGAAAAAGTGTAGTGAAAGGTGCATAGGAGAAAGAGATAACTGCAGGCTTCCGGGAAATTGTGAAAACAAGGCTCATTCAAGAGTTTGAGCGAGATTTACAAGCCGTGTTCTGCGGCTGGAGTCAGTACATCAAGAACCACCACTAAGATGTATCAGGACATTTGCTAAAATGGCAGCAGGCCTTCTGTTAAGCCAACCCTGAAATACAATTTGTAGTTTTATTTGCTGTAAGTCATAATCATTAAAATTAGCAGAAATAAATACTATATATATCTATATATAAGTTTCACTTTTTAAGCTCAATTACAGAAGTAAATTAACTTTTTGATGATTATACCTGTAAAATAAGCGAAAAAGTCAAATAACCAATAAGGATCTTAAATATATACAGTCATATTTAATAAATTTGAATATTTCAGTAACTAATTTGACAAGGTAAAACACATTATATAGATTAATTACACACAGACCGATGTTTTCAAGTCTTTATTTCTGTTAATTATGATGTTATTCGGCTTACAGCTAATGAAAACACAACATTTGAGATTAGAATATTATATCAGACCAATAAAAATAATTTTGAATACAGAAATGTGTTCTTAGGAAAGTATGTTTAATATCTGCTTAGACCTTGTTACTTTCAAAAGGAACTTTTATCTGACAAACAAGCCTCATTGTTACACATATTCTAATTTATTAAATATCACTGTAATTTATATCGATAAAAATGTGCAAAATGTCCATCTAAGTAATGAGGGGGTACAGACCTATAGAGCATAGGAGCACAAAAACACTGTGGAGTTGTTAGAAGTGGTTTGTGCTGCCTCAGATAAGATGGGCTCATCTTATCATCTCCTAACACAAACAACCTTTTTGGTGTTTATCTATCCCATTCAACCATGATGTTGTCCACAAACGCACATTCTTCTGTAAGATTTGACCTTCTACAAAGCTTTATCACCCCTGATAGAACGTACCTTTACATTAACAAGTAGCAAAACAGGATTCAGAAATGCATGCATCATTAAAACATCGAGAGTGCTGTTGATGTAAGTAATTAAAATAAAATCCCTAAAAAATGTGTAGTTTACTTGTAAAAAAAAAAAGAATCTGCTTTACTTTATTATTTTTGCAGGGGATATGAGGTTCAGCATGAGGTGTTTTGTACTTTTTATATTTTCTCACAAATTTTATGTTTTTTTTTGTGCATCATGCTATGGGAATGCTTTTCTTCAGTGGGGCCAGGGAAACTGGTCAGAGTTGATGGGAAGACAGATGGAGCTAAATACAGGACAAATCTTAAAGAGGATGTGTTAGAGGCTGCACAAGACCTCAGACTGTAACGGAGGTCAACCAGCCTAAACATGCAGTTGGAGCAACAATAGAATGATTTACATCAAGGCTATGTTCTTGTGTTAGAATGGTCCAGTCAAAGTCCAGACTTCAAAACAGTGGTCAATCTGTAGCACATCCTGAAGATTGATGTTCACAGTCGTTCCTCATCCTATCTGACTAAGCTTAAGCCATTTTGCAAAAAAATAAAGTGGGAGAATTTCAGTCTCTAGATGTGTAAAGCTGTTGGAGACAAGCCCCAAAAGACTGGCAGTTGTACTTGCAGCGACAGGTGGCTCAACAATGTATAAACTCAGGGGGCTGAATACAAATCCAGGCTAGCCAATTTTATGTAGTTAAATTTTTTTAATGAAAACCAAGTACTTTAAAACTTCCCCATCACTAATGCAATATATTGTGTTGGTCTATCACATTAAATTTCCCCCAAAAATGCTTTTAGGTTTGTGTTTATAATGTTAAAAAAAGTGAAGGTGTTTGTTAGATAAGAGTTTATACGTTTTGATTTTAACCAAAGCCTAATTATACTCACTAATAAGTATGATGGCAACACAGCCAGGCAAACAAAATAAGGGAAAAAACTGTATGGACTATGTAGAGTGGAGTGAAGTCTATTTAGGCTTGCACCCCGAAGGAAATCAGTACAAATTTCAAACAATGATTCCAACCCAGTGGCTACAGGGACACAGTGACCTTTGTCAAAGCAGCACATGAAGTCCTTCAGGATGTAAACTCATTCTCTTTCTCTCGTGGTAATGGTACATAATTTTATTAGCCAATTAACGCAGAATATTTTTAGAATAACTTATTTCCAAAGACTTAAGCTGCAACTTTAATGCGTGTATTTAAAAATATATATGTACTACACAGAGCAATTGACATTATTTAATAGAAAATAAAAAAAAACTTTGCCCATTACTCAGTAGCTAACAAACTCCAAGACGTTTGCAGTTTATCTGGCAGGTCAATGTGTACATCAAGAGGCATGCTGCAGAAAGGAAACTTGTTTATCAGTATACCAGTTATCTGATGAGTCAACACAATGTCATGAGTTTTGCAGCCTCTAATAAGTTTCTTTCTAGGATGGTCCTGTATTTAGCTCCATTCATCACTCCTGACCAGCTTTCCTGTACCAGGTGAACAAAAGCATCCCGCAGCATTATGCTGCCAGTGTTATCTTTTACCTTAGGGGTGTTTTCTATAAAGGCCAGATTTTTGAAACCCACAACTAATAGTTGTCCTGTCAACAAGTTCTCTCACATAAGCTGTGGCTCTCTGCAGCTCCTTGAGAGTTACCAAGGGTCTCTTGGCTGGTTCTCTCATTAATACTCCCCTTTAGATGGATCACCATATTCTGATAGTATTGCAGCTGTGTCATACTTTTTCAATTTTTTAAACTTCTTTAGAACCATCTAGAATTAATGCATTTGACAAAAAGCAGAGTTGTGGCATTACAAATAGTAGTCCAAGTGTTTTCTAAATGTCCTGGTATTAGGCATTGCTTTTACAATCGAGGTGAATGATACAGAAAACACAAAATTTAAAAACTAAAACAAAACAAAAAAAAAATCACAATAGAAATGCTGGTCACAAACAAAATATATGATATCAAACTTGCAATGCAACTGTCTACCTTAATTACATTAATTCAAAGGATATTCTGTTATAAGAGACAACTTGGCTAGAAATTCATCTGTAGATGAGTTACACTGTCCACATGATGTACAGCTTCTCTTTTTATTATGCTACTGCTGGATGTAGTGGCTTCAAATATTCAAAGATTCTTATTGCCTTCTTAGCTGTATGGCTAGGTACTGCATAGCTTTATGGTTTATAGTAATACTCTAATACTTGCTTGTTGTCACCCATCTTTTCTGTAAAAATGTCAAGTATACACAGAAAGACACAGTGGAAGGTTTAAACCCAAACAATTTTTTAGCTTCAGTGCTTATAGCTTCTCGGTATCTTGGTAATCATGGGTCATCCCATGTCCCATATATGACCTGCATGCTGCAACCCTTGGTCTTCGTGATGCTGTAATGTTCTCTAACAAATCTCTAAGCCCAACATCAGCTGGATTCATGCTGAGAATAAATTACATTCAAGCAGACTCTATGTACAATTAAGGTAACTTTTGAAGGCGATTGATTGAGTTGGATTTTATTTTGGGTGTCAGAGTAAAGAGGGCTTGCTATTTTCCTTTCTGTTCACAGTTATGCTCTACTTTGTTTTGCTCTGTCATGTCAAAGAGCAGTCAAACACAGTTAAGTTTGTGGTTGAAATGTTACAAAGTGAAAAGAAGCCTTTGCAACACACTTGCAAATGCCTTTTATCCGTCTCTCATTCACCGCACCTCCTAGAGGAGAAGGCACTGCTGAGCTTCCTATTACCCAAAGATGTTTCTGATAATCAGATCCCTCCTGGCTGTTCGGTCAGGAAGGTGGGACTGGTTAATTAGAGGGCCATGGTTTTGGCTTCCTCTGCCTGCAGTGCTAGTGTGGGAGTTGGATGTATCACAAACCTTGAGATATGTGGATTGGTTTCCTGGTTGTGCTGTCATTGGGCTCATCATAGGGTTTTGTTAATTTGTTGAGGTAATCATTGCAAAACATCCCCAGGGCTGCCATTTCAAAAGGAAAAGAGGAGGGCCGACAGTCTACGCTTTATTGTGATTTTCACAGGATGTCAGCTATGTAAACCCTGCTAATCACTACCTGAGCCTTCAGCTACTTTGCTTCAGCACCAGTGTCTTCTTGTTGCATGAATTAATTTGTTTCTCAGATGATGAGAAGCTAACCACTTTCAGCATCTCTTTTATTCCTGCTGAGGTTATCCCTGATGATATATGACCTGTGTACACACTAACCAGACCTGTATGTACCAAAAGGAAATTGCTCTCCCCCAAAAAATCTCATTGAGCAACCAGGTGTGCTTCGGGATTGAAGACGGTGGTCTTAACAGAGATTGATGACAGTTTGGAGGGCAAGAAAAATCAGGCTTAAGGAAGCAGCTTGATCAGGTGCAGGACTAAGAACATTACAATTTAGACTTTTTTTTATCCTCAAATCTATTTTCACAAACTACAGGTTTTTCTTCTAATTTATTGTGTAGGGTCATAATTAGTGGCTAGGCTATGTTTAGTGAAAAAGGGCTACATTCTTGTTCCACTGTAATTGTAGCTGATAGTCTGGGGTGAATAAAGCTAAGATACGAGGTGTAGACTCCATGGATGGGACTTACTCAGCCAGCAGATCTCATAGATGTTCAATTAGATGGAGCTCAGGGGAATTATGAGGCCTTAAAGTTGTTGTGCTCATTAAACCTTTGCTAAATTACTGGATTGTTTGTGGCAGGGATGCATTATTCAACAGACAGAAGGTATCAAAATGTACAATTTGAATAAAAAGGCGTACATGGTCTGCAACAATGCTTAAGGAAGTGTTACAAAGTAACAACCACATAGATGGTAGGACTCAAGATTTCCCAGCAGAACATTACCCACAGCATCTCACTGTCTTCTTCCCATAATACATCGCAGTACCATGTGTTAAATAGGTAAGCGACTCACACAACCCAGCCACGGACATGATTTAAAAGAAAATGTGATTCATCATAACAGCCCACCTTCTTTGACTGCTCCATGGTCCCGTTCTAATGCTCACATGCCTATTGTTGGCGCTTTCAGTGGTGGAAAGAGGTCACCATGCTCATTCTCACTGATCTGCAGTTATACAGCCCCAAAAACACAAACCTGCCATGTTTGGCCTTTGTCAAACGCCTAATCCCAACTTTGAGACCAAAAACACCAGGATGAAAAGATGATCTGTGGTCACGGTGAGTGAGTGAGAGACCAACTAAATATTTGGAATGCAGCTATGCTCTGAATATCCTCCTTATTGTTCACCTCATTTGATTGCTCCTTTTTCAAAACAGATTCCAATCGGAGGTTCAGTCTTGGGCTGGCCTTGCCTTCGAGGACCAAGCTCGTTCCATTTACAGCGATGGGAGTGATTGGAGAGAAGTGAGCCTGAAGATTGCTGAAGTAATTAACATTCGAGCTGGTTGGCAGATCCAATCGTCTTGTCTCGGATGCAGGAGGAGCTGTTGTACGCGTCTATACACACACACACGCACACACAACAGAGCTCCAAATTCAAAGTTTAATTGCATCCTGCAGCACAATAAAACGTGTCCTCATATGCGCAGACAGCTGTCACACTCAGAATTCTGTACTACTTTGATGATTTGGTTAATGTGCAAGTAGAAGTCAAAACAACCAGAGCAGCTGTCATTTACGTCACATTTCTGAATGTATGTCACTGAAATAGTTTCCAGTTTTTGTGCCTGTGAATATCTCTTTAATGACACTATCGTGAAAATGCAATTTGTTAGATAGGAACGGATGATGTCTGAGATCTTGTGTGACATTTTCCCCATAATATTTCTTTAGTTCCTTCATTATTGCCCAAGAATTCAAATTATTATCTATTCTTTATCACAGTCTGGAAACATAATCTCTCCTTTCTTCTCTTCACTCTCCTGCTTAACTGCTCAACTTTCCTCAACTCTTCTGTCTCTTCTTTTCCTCCAATCTTCCTTATTTAATGTTTTTTTCCTCCTTTTTTAGGTTTGATTTGCTCGCACATTGGACATGAAATAAAACCCATTTATAGTAACCATTTTTTTTTCTTTAGACTTGAGAGTGAAGAGTCTATGGAGCTAAATTGGGGCCATAAAGTTTGTTCATACGAAACAAATTTGAACCTGAAAAATAAAAGTTTGTTCAAAACAGGTTGATATTGCATAGTTTAGGGCACAATGGTCCAGCAAAATATCACCGCCCCAGAAACTGTCGCCTCTCGCGTACTTGATGCCGCGCTCGTCCTGCGTCTGTGCAGGGCGGTGGGCCGGTGGTTCAGCTCGTGGGCTGGTGGTTCACGGGCTTAAGTGAACCACCGGCCCACCGCCCTGCGTCTGTGGAAGGCGGTTATTAAAAACTAAACATTCATATAATAAGAAATGCCTAAGCCAGCGGTCCACCGGGGATTTCCCCGGTTGCCTCGTATGCCAGTTTGCCCCTGACTGTGAGTCACTTCACTAAATGAAGACCAAACACGTTTTAGTCAAAAATGCACCAGAAACCAATACCCAAGTCCAGTCCATGTGAAAACAAGTCCAGGCTTAATTATGCAAGGATATTCGGAAAATACCGGCTCGTTTTGCATCTGGTTTCATACCGCTGCTTAGTCTGGCGGTTGTTTTGCTTTATGTTGAGAGCATGGGAAATCTCCAACACGGACTTAAAATGCTGTGCAAATCTGTCAAGATCATACTTATCATATTATCTTTCAAAACCAATCACACATAGATAGAATATCGATGATGTATTACAGATAATTCCAGTTCCCACGGTCCCTGAATGCAACAGCTGGGAATATGTTGTTCAGCCTGCTGTGTTGAGCTGTCAGTCATGATTCCCCACCCCCGTGATCTGAGGCCCCGCCCCCCACGCCAAAAACAGGGCTAGAAGCTTGAAGCCGAAAAAAAAAACTTGAGGTTCAAAAGTAGTTTTGAACTTTTTTTTTCCAGTTTCACTTCTGTTTTTTTTTTTCAGTTGCAAAACTTTTTTTTTCCAGTTTTCAAACTTTTTTGGGGGAGGTTCAAAATTATTTTTTTTCAGGTTTGCATTTTTTTCTTTTGAACAAACTTTTATTTTTCAGGTTTAATTTTTTTTTTTGAACAAACTTTTATTTTTCAGGTTCAAATTTTTTTTGTTTACACAAACTTTATGGCCCCAATTTAGCTCCATAAGAGTCCCCCCAGGAGAGCTTTTTAATATCTTCTACAGGGTTCCTAAATGTTCACAAATGAAGTTAAGACATGCCAGTTATTGACCAGATATTTTCCCAAGATATCAATCCCAGCATTCTAGTCTCGATAGATTAGCTGGTACAGTTAAGATATGTTTGCAAACTAATACAATACTAAAATCAGTGGTTACATAAATAGAAATAACATTTTAGCACCAACCAACTGATCCATAAGACAGCTTCCTAATATAATAAGCTACACACTCATTATAGTTGTGTTTTTTGCTTTTTTTTAAACATGGAGATTGAATGTGACATTATTAACTTCATATCAAGTTCCTTCAAAACCTAGTCATCTGCACACAACACCAATGCTGGTACAATTAAATATTTCTTCAAAATCATTTTGATTTATTTTTCAGGTTGTAAAGCTGCACACAGGCACGAAGACTAGATAGATATCACACAATTTATGGTAATTTTTGTAAGTAACATATACATTATACAAGCATTCTGAGGATAACTATTCTCAGCATGCCTCAGTGTGTAGAAAAGTGGTCTTTATAATGTTATAGTTTGAGCTACACTCACCGGCCACTTTATTAGGTACACCTGTCCAACTGCTCGTGAATGCAGCTTTCTAATCAGCCAGTCACATGGCAGCAACTCAATGCATTTAGGCATGTAGACATGGTCAAGACGATCTGCTGCAGTTCAAACTGAGCATCAGAATGGGGAGGAAAGATGATTTAAGTGACTTTGAACGTGGCATGCTTGTTGGTGCCAGATGAGCTGGCCTGAGTATTTCAGAAACTGCTGATCTACTGGGATTTTCACACACTACCATCTCTAGGGTTTACAGAGAATGGTCCAATAAAGAAAAAATATCCAGTGAGCGGCAGTTCTGTGGGCGCAAATGCCTTGTTGATGCCAGAGGTCAAAGGAGAATGGCCAGACTGGTTTGAGCTGATAGAAAGGCAACAGTAACTCAAATAACCACTCGTTACAACCAAGGCATGCAGAAGAGCATCTCTGAATGCACAACATGTCGAACCTTGAGGCGGATGGGCTACAGCAGCAGAAGACAACACCGGGTGCCACTCCTGTCAGCTAAGAACAGGAACCTGAGGCTACAATTCGCACGGGCTCACCAAAATTGGACAACAGAAGATTGGAAAAACATTGCCTGGTCTGATGAGTCTCGATTTCTGCTGCGACATTCGGATGGTAGGGTCAGAATTTCGCGTCAACAACATGAAAGCATGGATCCATCCTGCCTTGTGTCAACGGTTTAATGGTGGTGGTGGTGGTGTAATGGTGTGGGGGATATTTTTTGGCACACTTTGAGTATTGTTGCTGACCATGTCCATCCCTTTATGACTACAGTGCAACCATCTTCTGATGGTTACTTCCAGCAGGCTAACGTGCCATGTTATAAAGCATGAATCATCTCAGACTGGTTTCTTGAACATGACAATGAGTTCACTGTACTCAAATGGCCTACACAGTCACCAGATCTCAATCCAATAGAGCACCTTTGGGATGTGGTGGAACGAGAGATTCGCATCATGGATGTGCAGCTGATAAATCTGCAGCATCTGTGTGATGCTATCATGTCAACATGGACCAAACTCTCTGAGGAATGTTTCCAGTACCTTGTTGAATCTATGCCACGAAGGATTAAGGCAGTTCTCAAGGCAAAAGGGGGTCCAATCCGGTACTAGTAAGGTGTACCTAATAAAGTGGCTGGTGAGTGTAGATATATATATGTGCGTGTGTGTGTGTGTGTGTGTAGGGTGGAAAGTCTGCAAGAAATTGGCCAAACTCGACCAAAAAAGCTGCATATTTAAATACGTTTTTGTTAAATTACCAATATGAATTTTAAAAAATTGTCAATATAAATCCCCGAAATTTTCTAAAACTGTCCCCTACAATGATCTGTCTATTGATTTTGTGACAAATTTACTTGGTGTCAGTGTGTTTATGAAAACAAAACATAATATTATTTATTTTAATAATATTGACCAACATTTTGTTGCACCTAAAAAAGATATCTATTTTTACAACCTGCATGTTAATGATTTTGTTTAAATTAATTTATTCTGGTGGAAAAAAGCAAGTTTGTGTCATTGGCAAATAATATTTCATGTGGAACAAACAAAGAACTAGCAACAACATTTATTCACAAAATGAAGAGAAGGGGCCCCAAAAATTTAACCTAATGGCATCCCATTACTGAAGAATTTGTAAGATGATTATTATTTATTTTCATATACATGTTGGTGTCTTCTAAACAAATAGCTAGTAAACCAGTCTAGTGCGAAGCCCAATGCTATGTTTAGTGATTTCTTAATTAGAATGTCAAAATTAAGGGTATCAAATGCATTAGATAAGGAGAAAAAAATTTAAATCCGGAGGTTTCTTATCTTTATCAAATGCTTCGTTTTTTTGAATTAGAACAAGTACTGCGATTTATAGAGATGTGAAATATTCCGTAAACCCAACTGAATATTAATTTCTTTATAACAAATATTCACATATTAATGTCTAATTTTAATAACTATATATTTTAGTTGTTTCTTTTTTTCTATTCAAAAGAAACTAATACGTGTTATATAAAAGAGATAGTAATTCAACTGCAATGCATTGTTGAAGCTGCAGAAAAAGGTAGTACACCCTACATCCATATATTTAGCCTTACCCCCTTTGGCTGAACTTACATCAGTAAAATTCTTCTTGCCATCTACAATTCCTGTCTGATGAAAGTTCGCCTCACTCCCCACTTTCAGCTGTGGGATGTTTGAGCAGTTTCTTACATTTGTGGTTTGTTTGAAGTCACCCATCTCAACAGATTAAAGATCTGGGCCTCGACTCTGTCCATGACTTTCCATTTCTTAGTTTTCAGTATTGGTGTGTTTTGGGTCACTGACATATTGCAGATTTCAGTTCTGCTTTATGTTTATTTTTTAACAGATTGTCTCAAATATTAATCAATCACCCTGTGATACATGGAAGACTTTATGGGGAATTCTAGAACAGTGAACTGGCCAGGTCCTCCTCTAGCAAAGCAAACGCAAACCATGACACATCTACAGGGGTTGGACAATGAAACTGAAACACCTGGTTTTAGACCACAATAATTTATTAGCATGGTGTAGGGCCTCCTTTTGCGGCAAATACAGCGCCAATTCGTCTTGGGAATGACATATACAAGTCCTGCACAGTGGTCAGAGGGATTTTAAGCCATTCTTCTTGCAGGATAATGGCCAGGTCACTACGTGATACTGGTGGAGGAAAACGTTTCCTGACTCGCTCCTCCAAAACACCCCAAAGTGGCTCAATAATATTTAGTTCTGGTGACTGTGCAGGCCATGGGAGATGTTCAACTTCAATTTCATGTTCATCAAACCAATCTTTCACCAGTCTTGCTGTGTGTATTGGTGCATTGTCACCCTGATACACGGCACCGCCTTCAGGATACAATGTTTGAACCATTGGATGCAGATGGTCCTCAAGAATGGTTCGGTAGTCCTTGGCAGTGACGCACCCATCTAGCACAAGTATTGGGCCAAGGGAATGCCATGATATGGCAGCCCAAACCATCACTGATCCACCCCCATGCTTCACTCTGGGCATGCAACAGTCTGGGTGGTATGCTTCTTTGGGGCTTCTCCACACCGTAACTCTCCCGGATGTGGGGAAAACAGTAAAGGTGGACTCATCAAAGAACAATACATGTTTCAAATTGTCCACAGCCCAAGATTTGAGCTCCTTGCATCATTGAAACCGACGTTTGGCATTGGCATGAGTGACCAAAGGTTTGGCTATGGCAGCCCGGCTATGTATATTGACCCTGTGGAGCTCCCGATGGACAGTTCTGGTGGAAACAGGAGAGTTGAGGTACACATTTAATTCTGCCATGATTTGGGCAGCCGTGGTTTTATATTTTTTGGATACAATCCGGGTTAGCACCCGAACATCCCTTTCAGACAGCTTCCTCTTGCGTACACAGTTAATCCTGTTGGATGTGGTTTGTCCTTCTTGGTGGTATGCTGAGATTGCCCTGGATACCGTGGCTCTTGATACATCACAAAGACTTGCTGTCTTGGTCACAGATGTGCACCAACAATTTGTCCTCTTTTGAACTCTGGTATGTCACCCATAATGTTGTGCGCATTTCAATATTTTGAGCAAAAACTGTGCTCTTACCCTGCTAATTGAACCTTCACACTCTGCTCTTACTGGTGCAATGTGCAATCAATGAAGACTGGCTACCAGGCTGGTCCAATTTAGCCATGAAACCTCCCACACTAAAATGACAGGCGTTTCAGTTTCATTGTCCAACCCCTGTACCTCCATGCTGCACATTGTCCTGTGTTTGATTTATGCCAACAATGTATTTTGTTTTTAAATAACTCTACGTTAAGCTCATCTGTCCAAAGAACATTTTTCCATAAAATGTTTGATCTTCGTCTTTGTTAACTGTGACAAATTGTCTTAGAGAGCAAATGTTACCTATTTGCAGACCTACAATGAAACACAGTCTCTTTTTTACTGTAAAGGCATGCACTTTGTTTTAGGAGTCTTCATTGAGCATCTTGCGGACTGCTTTCAGCGTGAACTTGCTTGGAGGGCTGTACCTGGGCATGCATGTAGTTGATTAGAATGTTCTACACTTGTAGGCTGCTTTTTGTAAAGCAGAATGGCTGATTTTAAATTCTTCTGAGACCTCTTTGAAGCTTTTATCAGACTCATTAGCTGCTTCAGTCTTCTTTCTGAAGGCCTCAGACAGCTTTTTGGATCTTACTTGATGTTCACTCTCAATTCTCTGAAATGCTGAGTAATGACGTTCTCATCATGTCCACACTTGTATTAGGAATAAACATGGAGTTGTTGTAATCTATTACATACCAGAAATATATATATACACTGCTCAAAAAAATGAAGCGAACACTCAAATAACATATCCTAGATCTGAATGAATGAAATATTCTCATTGAATACTTTGTTCTGTACAAAGTTGAATATGCTGACAACAAAATCACACAAAAATTATCAATGGAAATCAATTTTATTAACCAATGGAGGCCTGGATTTGGAGTCACACACAAATTAAAGTGGAAAAGCAAACTACAGGCTGATCCAACTTTGATGTGATGTCCTTAAAACAAGTCAAAATGAGGCTCAGTATTGTGTGTGGCCTCCACGTGCCTGTATGACCTCCCTACAATGCCTGGGCATGCTCCTGATGAGATGGCGTATGGTCTCCTGAGGGATCTCCTCCCAGACCTGGACTAAAGCATCTGCCAACTCATGGACAATCTGTGGTGCAACGTGAAGTTGGTGGATGGAGCGAGACATGATGTCCCAGATTTGCTCAATCGAATTCAGGTCTGGGGAATGGGGAGGCCAGTCCATAGCTTCAATGTCTTCATCTTGCAGGAACTGCTGACACACTCCAGCCACATGAGGTCTAGCATTGTCCTGCATTAGGAGGAACCCAGGGCCAAACGCACCAGCATATGGTCTCACAAGGGGTCTGAGGATCTCATCTCGGTACCTAATGGCAGTCAGGCTACCTCTGGCGAGCACATGGAGAGCCCTCATACCATCCTCATGGAGTCGGTTTCTAACCGTTTGTGCAGACACATGCACATTTGTGGCCTGCTGGAGGTCATTTTTCAGGGCTCTGGCAGTGCTCCTCCTGTTCCTCCTTGCAGAAAGGCGGAGGTAGCGGTCCTGCTGCTGGGTTGTTGGCCTCCTACGGCCTCCTCCACGTCTCCTGGTGTACTGGCCTGTCTCCTGGTAGCGCCTCCAGGCTCTGGACTCTACGCTGACAGACACAGCAAACCTTCCTGCCACAGCTCGCATTGATGTGCCATCCTGGATGAGCTGCACTACCTGAGCCACTTGTGTGGGTTGTAGAGTCCATCTCATGCTACCACGAGTGTGAAAGCACCACCAACATTCAAAAGTGAGCAAAACATCAGCCAGAAAGCATAGGTACTGGGAAGTGGTCTGTGGTCCCCACCTGCAGAACCTCTCCTTTATTGAGTGTGTCTTGCTAATCGCCAAAGATTTTCCCCTGTTGTCTATTCCATTTGCACAACAGCATGTGAAATTGATTGTCAATCAGTGTTGCTTCCTAAGTGGACAGTTTGATTTCACAGACGTTTGATTTACTTATAGTTATATAGTTATAATCTGTTGTTTAAGTATTTCCTTTATTTTTTTGAGCAGTGTTTATATATATATATACACAGTACAGACCAAAACTTTGGACACACCTTCTCATTCAAGGAGTTGTCCTTATTTTCATGACAATGAATATTGTAGCTTCACACTGAAGGCATCAAAACTATGAATTAACATGTGGAATTATATACTGAACAAAAAAGTGTGAAACAACTGAAAATATGTCTTATATTCTAGGTTCTTCAAAGTAGCCACCTTTTGCTTTGATTACTGCTACGCACACTCTTGGCATTCTGTTGATGAGCTTCAAGAGGTAGTCACCTGAAATGGTTTTCACTTCACAGGTGTGCCCTGTCAAGTTTAATAAGTGGGATTTCAAGCCTTATAAATGGGGTTGGGACCATCAGTTGTGTTGTGCAGGAGGTGGATACAGTACACAGCTGATAGTCCTACTGAATAGACTGTTAGAATTTGTATTATGGCAAGAAAAAAGCAGCTAAGTAAAGAAAAACGAGCGGCCATTACTTTAAGAAATGAAGGTCAGTCAGTCCGAACAATTGTGAAAACATTGAAAGTGTCCCCAAGTGCAGTCGCAAAAACCATCAAGTGCTACAAAGAAACTGGCTCACATGAGGACCGCCCCAGGAAAGGAAGGCCAAGAGTCACCTCTGCTGCGGACGATAAATTCATCTGAGTCACCAGCCTCAGAAATCGCAGTTTAACACTAGCTCAGATTAGAGAACAGGTCAATGCCACACAGAGTTCTAGCAGCAGACACATCTCTAGAACAACTGTTAAGAGGAGACTGTGTGAATCAGGCCTTCATGGTAAAATAGCTGATAGGAAACCACTGCTGAGGACAGGCTACAAGCAGAAGGGACTTGTTTGGGCTAAAGAACACAAGGAATGGACATTAGACCAGTGGAAATCTGTGCTTTGGTCTGATGAGTCCAAGTTTGAGATCTTTGGTTCCAACCAACGTCTCTTTGTGCGGCGCAGAAGAGGTGAACGGATGGAGTCTACATGCCTGGTTCCCACCGTGAAGCATGGAGGAGGAGGTGTGATGGTGTGGGGGTGCTTTGCTGGTGACACTGTTGGGGATTTATTCAAAATTGAAGGCATACTGAACCAGCATGGCTACCACAGCATCTTGCAGCGAAATGCTATTCCATCCGGTTTGCGTTTAGTTGGACCATCATTTATTTTTCAACACACCTCCAGGCTGTGTAAGGGCTATTTGACCAAGAAGGAGAGTGATGGGGTGCTGTGCCAGATGACCTGGCCTCCACAGTCACCAGACCTGAACCCAATCGAGATGGTTTGGGGTGAGCTGGACCGCAGAGTGAAGGCAAAAGGGCCAACAAGTGCTAAGCATCTCTGGGAACTCCTTCAAGACTGTTAGGGAAACGTTTCAGGTGACTACCTCTTGAAGCTCATCAACATAATGCCAAGAGTGTGCGTAGCAGTAATCAAAGCAAAAGGTGGCTACTTTGAAGAACCTAGAATATAAGACATATTTTCAGTTGTTTCACACTTTTTTGTTCAGTATATAATTCCACATGTGTTAATTCATAGTTTTGATGCCTTCAGTGTGAAGCTACAATATTCATAGTAATGAAAATAAGGACAACTCCTTCAATGAGAAAGTGTGTCCAAACTTTTGGTCTGTACTATATATATACATATATATATATATATATATATATATATATATATATATATATATATATATATATATATATATATATATGAGAAAGTGTGTCCAAACTTTTGGTCTGTACTATAATATATACATATATATATATATATATATATTATACATATAAATTTTATATTTTAGAAAATATTTTAAAATTCTTTGGCTTCATTACTTGATTTTCTCAGAAATATATAAAAATTGACACTATATATCCATATGTCCAAATATGTTAGTAGAACACACAGGCTCTCACATGACATCCTATTTTTTTTACATGACTGTAAGTGGTATTTATTCTTTATTATTTTGTCTTGTTCTCCATTCCTTTCCCCCTTCAAAAATACCTTTGTCACTGGCCCAGATATTGCTGTTCTCATTTTATGTTTTCCCCTTTCTTTCTTTCCTTTTCACCTATCCATAATTGGAGCCCATTGTCTCAAGGTGACCTGGAGCATCTGGAGCTGTTTGCCGCAATATACAAAGCAATTTAATATCAGGCAGGAGCTGTGAGGAGACTGGACTCCTGCTCTCTGGTGAATCCAAACATTGTGGCTGATGACCCTGTCAAGGTCGCAGCTCAGAGTTCATCTGCATACTTAGAAATTCCTACCGGGCAACCAAATTCAGTTTATTCATCTTGGAATTAATCTTGTCTGACGGAAAATCAAAAGCAAAAAGATTTTTGCACCAGATGAAAGAGTTGAATGTCCCTGGTGGAAAATTAGGAAGTGATGTGTGTCTCTGTGAGAGCGTGAATAAATGAATAATGTTTCAACTTCTTAGGTGGTCCTCACAGACATCTGATTCTTCCTGACATGAATATTAAACCTCCATGCAGGTAAAGGCGTCTAATTGTTCTTAATTTCCCAATTTGCATCCCTCCCTGAGGAAAGATTATTGGAATATTTGTGAAACATAATAGGTGGTGTTATATTGTATAAGTTTGCAGCGAATTCCATTGATTGCATATACATGCATGACTGACATATAGTCCTTCATCTTTCATCACACAGCGAAACAGGTCCTTCATCAGCTTTGATGCCGCCACAAGACATGCAATTGCACACGTATGCCACAATCTGTCAAGGCTCTTAGACACCGGGTGACAACAGTGAGTGGGGAGAACCCTAATCACAGGGTTTTGTCATCATTGTAAAAGTTACAGAAGAGAATAAAATAAATATCAGAAATGTTATCTTTAAAACTATGAAGTTATATTATATTATGTAAGTTATATTATATTATATTATATTTACAAATCAAACAATCTGAGTTCTTCTATTTGCTTCTAACCAGACTTCCTTGCACTCTATCTTGTAACCAAGAAAAATTTGAAACATTGGTAAACTATGATTAAATTATTGAAAACGGCTGTAAATCGTGAGGTGTACAAAATGTTCCCACTGTGGGTATGGACTGCTCCATGGTCAGAATGAAAGGTGTTGGTGGCAACTGTTGGTGGCAACTGGGTGTGAAAAATGTCTAGTGCAAGCTGATGCAGTGTACCCTGGGCAGTATGATACAAGTTGTTCAACCAATCTTCAAGGTGATAAGGGAACCTGATACAATAGTATTTCATCCATATATTTAGACAGATTTTCTTTTTTAATGCTGTGAAACATAAGCAAAAACAACTTCAAGAGGATACTAAGACTTTGTTGTTATGCTCACAGTTAAATGTTATTACATAACGACCAAAGGCTCCTGAGCTCTTTTCCACTGCTCAATTACCTTGAACTCTAAAAATACGGGATCAGTGGCAAAGCAAAGGATTAAATCAATATTACAGTCTAGTCTAAGGCAATGCTCCAGTAGAGAGTAATAGAAAAATCAAAGTGCTCAATGTTTGGTGTCCGAAACATTACTCACCTGCTCTCCTAAATGGAGTCTGATCTCATCATCACAACAGAGAGAGAGAGAGTGGGAGAGAGTAATCATTGTAGCATCCGGTCACCTTCAGTTAAAATGGCTCATTATCTGTCTAAATTTATCTCAAGCATGTGTTGTTTGAAAATCTGTCTGATTCATCAAATTCAAACCGAACTTTATCAGGTTAACATATATTTTGAAAGTTGGTCTGTTTGTGTAGTGTACATGTGTTAGTCACAGTGCGACCCAAACAGTGGAGCGTATTCCTCCAGGAGGCTTCAGCAGGCGACTGACCTCCATATAACAGGATCAGAGAAGAATTGGATCAGGAACCACATAAGCTTCTTCATTTATTATTCACTCTTATTTCACAACTTATTTAAACTTAATAATCACACTAAACTCACAGAGTACCATGCTCTTATTAATATTCCACTATTTCCTGTTACATAAGAGGCACATACCTAGACTGGGCATAGTAACAGTATAATGTCAGTTACTGCCATGTATGATGAAGTGACTTGGGTAAAGAAGAAAAGACTGTTTAGGCAGAGGTAAAAATCGGAAATGAGGAGGAGCGCTTGAGTGTATCCAGCATCTGAACAGAAGCCCACTGTGCCACAAAGTCCTATGTGGAGTCATAATTTGTTTGGGATTTAATAGTCTATCTAATAACATCCATCCATCCATCCATCCATCCATCCATCCGTCCGTCCATTACTTATCCTAATGAAGACTGGATCACAGGGGTAATGAGTGGAGGGGCAATAGTAGAACTTATAATTAGTGACCACCTTATGCACCAATATGGTGTTTGTCATGGATATCCCATGCTTAACACAGAAATCCAATAACAAAACACTGCCTGTATTCAGACGTGAAACATTGTTTCACTCAATCACACCAAGGCCTCACCTATCAACATGCTTACAGTAAAACCAACTTCAGTATTTCGCTGTACAGGTGGTGGGTCCAGGTGAAGGGGTCTTCTATAAAATTCATTGTCTGAGCACTGTCAAGCTTCAGGAGCTAAGGTTCAACCACAAGAAATCATTTTGGTCTACCATCACCAAGGTTGTTAAATCTCCCCAATGGCAATACAGTGGAGTGGTATAGGGTATGATGCTCATCTTATAGTGCATCCCTTATCTACAATAAGCCAGGAAAGCGGGAAATAAAACTATGTTATTCATTGTCACTGGCTTAATATGCATAACGCAGATGCATGAGTGAAGTGGCCCATGAAACAAAACTGAAAAATTCTCTAAAAGTATTAATGCAGGAAACCATATTTTACACAAGCAACAGCAAGAGTTGTGTTATAAGTAGACATGTTGATGAAATAAATCATTTTAGTAATTATTTAGTGGGGGAATAAAATAAAGTACTAACACTACTCAAACAAAATCTACCCGTTTTGTTTTTGTTCATTTAAACGTTAGCACAGCTAGCTGCCACAGGAAGTTAGAAAAATACCAGTTTAAGCTACCCATGAGCCACAGACTCAGGATTTTTTCATAATCTGTGATGCGGCCATCAAATAGATTTTTAGTGCGGTTAGCATATTCACTAGCTTTCGATACTGGAGTAGCAATAGTTGTTAATTTAATTGTGGTCTTATTATTTCTGATACCTTTTTTGATGTAATCCTTATTATTATTATTAGAAGACTCATTTTGGAATTTCCAAAGACAAATCAGAGCAAAAATCCTAGTTTGGATTTCTCTAATGAGCTTTACAATTTGAATGAAGCACAGATGTTTGCAGGAATGGTGCCGACATTTCACTTTTTTTCAGTGTTGAGGGTTTATGACCTGCTTCTCTAGAGCTGCATGCAATTCTCCAGTGGTGTTTTTGTCACTTTGACCACAATTATCAGAGGAATGATAAACAATATTCAATCTAGTTTTTGCTGTCTGTGCACAGTTCCAAAACGAACCACTTCTTTTTTTATTTCAGTTAATTTGGAAAATCAACTAAAAAAGGTCTGCATTATCAAGGGTTACAATTATTTAAAAGAAGAGCTACGCATAAAAATATTAACAGATGCAAATACAATTTTTTCTTAAAAATGTAAGTAACTTCTGTGTTGAGGAAGGAAAAATGTAAATTATAAAAAACAAGAACAACAAATGTGTTATATCTTATTTTTAGGGGTCAAAAAGGTTTCATGGCTCTAGATAAATTGTATTTGGTGAGTAAGAGAGCAAAATGACAGAAGATCCTAAAAGTTACTGACCTTTGTTGAAGTCTTTGCAACTGTATGTAGCATATTGCAACATAACATTAATTTTAATGAATCCAATATTTGATTTGCAAGCAAACATACATAATATTTTTGCATTTTTATTTTTTTGGTCAACTTGTATCAGTCAAATTTCACCGGAGATTGTGTGGAAATGGTTAAATTAACTTAAACCACGCTAAGAGAACAATCATAGCAAGATTCATTAAAAAATAAACTCCCCACAATAAACACCAAAAAAAAGTGTTTTCTTTATATACTTCACAAGTGAATGAAGCTAAGGCTCTAAAAAAAGACACTTATATATTCATCAAAAAAGACTCTTTAATTGGTCTTTGTGATTAATTACAGTGTGTATGAGCCTGGTAATATAGATGCTATAATAGTTTTCACTCACCTCATTTATTTTAATATTTAAACAGTTTGAGGGGATGGTAAAAAGAGGGATGAAGAGGGATATAAAAGAGTCAAAAAAGGGAAATAGATCATCTGCTAACTGATGCTGTTAATAAAATAGTACCAAAAGTTCCCATTAAACCGACAGCAGTTTTTAAACAGAAAAAATTAAATGTGCCAGAGGTGTGTTTAGAAAAAACGAGTGATTATAAAGTACTGATATATGTAGAATACATGAATATAACATTAATCAGCCTCAAATAACACATTCGACTATAAGGTTATAGTACTTAGAATACATAATTTATTCAGTGTGAGGCCTGTGTGTTGTTGTAGTCTCATACGTAGAAACAGTGAGGATGACATCTGTAGTTTAAGACACCTAGTGTTGGTCAATGCTGTTTTAATTCTGCAGTTGTTTTGCAGATTGTGTTGATATGGACAGCTTTTAGAAAGTGGCTGCTTCCTGTGACTCATCATTATGACTCAGAGTGATTATATTTGTCTCAGAAAACTGGCAATTTGAGCTGAGTTAAACCAGTCAAACCCAGCTTTCCACAACTTTATCAAGGGTAGATTGGTGAAAGTACAGTCTTTTTCTAGCATCTGATCCAAATTACTATTGTTTACCTCACAAAGACGCAATAAAAATAAATACAACTGTAAATCTAACAACAAAAAACTTTCTGAAGTTGTAACGTTTATTATTCTCATCTTCTGTATCATCACAGTTTCTATCCATTAATGTTTCCATTCAAACTTCAGATTCTAGACTGGAAACACGTCGCCAAGGCCGAAGTACACAAGGACTCCCCACAGGCTGGCCTGCTCCGCCTTGCACTACCTGGGCCTCCGAACCAGTCTGGGGTCCCTGATAGACCCCATAAGCTCCATACACATTGTCTTGATACAATAGGCTTCTCTGACCCCCACATCGCCCACCACCACAGGCCAACAGCTGGCACACTGGGCTGGAACTCTGGCTGTGGTGCTGGAGATCCAGTGGGCTGTGGTAGATTGGGAGTCCGGGGTATGAGTTCAGATAGTGTGCGTACTGTCGACTGAGCAAGCTTGTGGCTCTGCGCACCATACCCCGCCCTAATCCAGTTCCATTTCGCACTGCTTCTCCGTATGTTGGGAGGTGAGTGGAGTGGGAGTAGCGCAGTCTCTGGCCCTTCCGTCCATTTGGCCTCCTGTGGTCCTCCCGTATGTGGAGGTAGGCCTGGTTCCTTGGGAGGCACAGGTTGTTTCGAACATGGGCAGGATTGTAAGGCTTGGCAGATGTTGTAGGAGTAACAATACATGGAAACAGGTCTGGCAAGGTTGAAGGGGATTGGCTGGAGAGAGAAGACTGTGATTCTTCAAGCTGACGAATTTGGTCATTGCCCCAAGTTGCTTTAAGAAAAGAGGGGCGGCGGTGCCTCCTTCGTCCCCTCAGCACAAGATCCTCTGGAGGCCAAGAGCTGTAATTCTCCACCCGGGGACATATTCCCTCTCCTGAGTAAACATTGTCAATGCTTGGGGCAGAGATATGGTTCTCCTGGAGGTGATTGGCTTTAAGTTCAGTCAGACTCATAGTGCTTTTATCACTCTTTCCCTGATCCCCATGTTTCCTCCTTTCCACATCCCCATTCTCACACTGAAAACTCTTGGACCTCCTTTTTGGTTGGGAGAGGCCTAATTGGAAATGTTGGTTTTGAGGAAAGGAGACTGGATGAGATGTGTAAATGTCAGGCAGCTGGAGATCAGAGTAGGCAATGAAAGGGGAATGAGAATGGGAGCCTACATAGACCCTCCCTGTAGTCTGGTAGTGGTGTGGGTGCTGATGAGGGAGCGGCTCCTCTACAGCCAGGTGGGGGGTGCTCAAACTGGATACAGGAAGTGATCTGTCATACAGACACGATGTTGAACGAGTTGGAAGTGTGTAGCGTAGTGGGGTTGGCCTAGTTACACCCCTGTGTTGTTTCAGAGAGGTAACACCAGTAAGAGGCGGGGTAAGGGAGCCCTGAGGAATGGAGCAGTGATTTTCAGCAACATAAGCAAAGCCCCCCGGAACAGCCTCAGTGGCAACTTGTGGGATGCGAACAGGCATACTACCGCCATGACGGGTCAACTGCTCTATGGTCTTGGTAGCATTGTCCAGGGAGCTCTCAACATTCGCAGTAGAGACCAGGTCCTTGGCAGTGCGAAGCATCTTTAGCATGTTTGCTTGAGCATAGTTGGAGGTCAGGTCAGGCTTGGCCAAACCAGATGAACGGTCGGGATCCTCCACACCTTTGAAACAACTGTAAATACCCTGGTATGTTAAAGACAAACAAAAAAAATTTTGGTTACGAAAAAGAAGTAGGACAAAGACAATAAGATACCTAGATTATTTCAAACAATCAGCTGAGGAGTCCAAAATGTTTTATTTTCCAGCAGAATTTTAAGCAATCTCTGGATCAGAAACCAGCCACCCATCAACTTTTAAAAAACCAAAAACTTGGAAGTAATTTAAATCTTTTGTTTTGCTAATGAATTACTTTGTCCCTGAGGCATGTTAAAGGTGCCAATTTATTATGCATTCACCCAGAACTGAAAAGAAACAATTAAATGTGTTAGGATTGCTCCAGCAAATGCAAAGCAATAACAAGCCTAAAGTCACCTTCAAAGAAAAGTCTTATTGCATGGACAAAGAACAAAATCCCATGACTTTTCTTTGCCTACAGTTGGCAGACAGATCCAGAGAGGGCCAACTTTAATTTGGATTTAGAGCTGCTCAATAGGAACTAATGACAGCAATTTCTTTTTTAAGTTTATGAAATCCATGCACAATTGTGAAATGATGTACTTAAGAAGACTCACGTCCATTAGAGTGTTGGGACCCCAGCCATGGATTACAACACAGATGAACTCTAAGCTGTACATAATCGAAGGTCAGTATGAACTTTTCTACACCTTTCAGTGTCAACTAACTTAGGCCTAACCCAGCCCAGAAGGAGGAGGAGTCATGGCTCACTCCCCATGACGTCACTGTTTTCTACGACACGGATTTCCAGCAGGAGAACCGGACGGAGGAACACAACACGCGAATGACTCCCTGCTGGCGAGCAAACATAACTCTTGGACTTGACAAACTTTGTGTAATGGGTGGTTTTTAAACACAGATCGGCCATAACGCGCCATCAATGCTTATACATTTTGATCCTTTTATTGATGGTATTTTAAAAGTACATATTTGATTTTAAAGGAGTGGTAACAAGCTATGAGCTTCTTCGGTTAGCTTCAACCACTAATGGCTAAAGTAACACGTAACCCGCTGCCATCTTCAAGGGTGTAACTTTGGGTCCAACATTGGGGGGGGTTAGGCACTTATTTTCAAGCGTACTAAACTGTACTCAAAAGTAGAAGGTGTGACAGTAAATAGGTGTATTTTGTACCTCTAAGCAGTGCTATAAGTGGAAAAAATAAGTGCAGGTGTTACACCAAATTCTGCGACCCATCATATTCTGCGAGCGCAAGGGGCGATAGTGTACATTCCTCTGCATGTACGTCTTGAAGACCAGGGAGAAGAAGAGTATTTACGTAAACTGCGTAAGCACTGATACATGAGAGATTGTAAACTTCACTGAATATTGTTTCGGTTGCATTGACGAAACAAATATAATGTATTTGTTTGTATTTGACGCTGAACACAGTTGGACGGACTATCGCATTGAATGCCTATGTGCTGCTGTTTAAATATATAAACCCACTATTAACTCATCGTTCAATAAATCGGTAAACTATAAATAAATGTTTCCAAGAGCTTAATTGGGCATTGGAGGGGGTTCAAAACGGTTTCTAATATTTCTGCCACCTAGAATCACTCACTGCCCAGCAGCTGCTTTCACAAGTAAACGGTGAACGCCGCTGCTTGGTAGAGAAAGCAGGTTAGGCGATACCAAGTTTGTGCAGTGAGAGGGGGGGGTTACATTACCAGATGATTAAACATGCTACTGTTGTACCCAAAATTGATAATGAATAAAGAAAATTAACATGTTATTCATGTAAGATGTTTTTTTATAATTCGAAATGATGTGATTTTATTGGGGGTTTATAGTGATTGGATCAGACTACTGGGGGGGGTCATAATCCCCCCCCCGCAAATTACGCCTCTGGCCATCTTATGAGTCTAATCCTTTATCCAGAAAGGTTGTTTCCAATCTAGAAAAATAACATTTCCCTAAATATTATTTTTCTAAATGTTAGCTAATTAAACACACTCATTTATCCAGAAAGGTTTGGTTCTAGGAAAAATAATATTTCCTTAAATATTATTTAACTAAATAAAGGCAGCTAATTAAACACCACTGAGAATTAGTCATCCAGAAGGTTGGTTTTATTCAGCAAATCATTCTTTGAAATATTCTCGTACTCGTACTCGTCGTCTTCCGCTTTATCCGGTCCCGGATAAAGCGGGCAGCAGACTCAGCAGAGACGCCCAGACGTCCCTCTCCCCAGACACCTCCTCCAGCTCTTCCGGGGGGGAACCAAAGGTGTTCCCAGGCCAGCCGAGAGACATAGTCCCTCCAGTGTGTCCTGGGAACACCTCCCGAGGAAGGCGTCCAGGAGGCATCCGGTATAGATGCCCGGGCAACCTCAACTGGCTCCTGTCGATGTGGAGGAGCAGCGGCTCTACTCCGAGCCCCTCCCGGATGGCCGAGCTCCTCACCCTATCTCTAAGGGAGTGCCCGGGCACCCTACAGAGGAAGCTCATTTCAGCTGCTTGTATCCGGGGTCTCGTTCTTTCGGTCATGACCCAAAGTTCATGGCCATTGAAATATTATTTTCTTAAAATAATGTTTTACCTGAGGCTGCATTGTGAATGGCGGCTTGAAGATATTCCAATTATTCGGGTTAAGTTAGTCTTGGAACTAACTTAACCTTAATTCCAGATTCCTTAAAATAATCCTTGGTTCTCAAACATAAATAACATTGAATGGTAATGTTGCATCACTTTATTGGTCATGGTTTTAACCATCTTTGATTCACTTGTTTATGTTGTATATAGAGTTTATTGGTCTTTCTTATTTTTTCATTCTGCTTGGTAGTTTACTTGGATTGCTCTAGTATAGTAAAGAGTTTGTTGATTGAAATATGTTTGACTTTGAGTTGACTTATTCTTGTTAATAAATTCTTGTATTTCAAGAAATTGTGTGAATTTATTCCACATTTGTGCAGAGTTTTGCTGTTCAGTAATGCCAGAGCTTGTTTCACCCTTTTCATTATTGTCCTAATACCACCGCCTTATTGGGCTGGTATTCACCGGACAACACTTAACAGACCAAATTATTATTAAAAAAATTATTAAATTATTAATATTAAATAATAATAATCATAGCAAGAAATTTCTCTCGTTAGACACATCCTTAAATATAGCTGTAAATAAACAAATTTAACAGCAACAAACTATAGCTAAAGCTATCAAATTCAAAGGCTAAATAAACAGGATTACAGAAGCTTTTTAACATTTTGTCTTTGTCTGTGTACCTGGCTATTATCAAATAGAGACTTTCCCTCAAAGTAACACCCTGCTATTAGATGTACTCACTTATTAGCGTACCGTCTAGCTTCGTATTAGAAGCTGTTTATGGAATACAACTCTAATAATCAAATTAATGAGCAAGTCTTTAAATATGTCTACAAATATTTTACACAGCTGATCTACATAAAGCAGTACAGTTAATAACCTAACCAATAACCTAAGTCAATGGGCAGCTTCTTGTCTCATTTCTAAACCACTAGAGAATTATTAAAAACAGTCTAAAAACCCAACCTAACAATGTAGGATTTTACAAAATCTTTACCCTGCTGATGGCCAACAGGAAGTCAAGCTTATGAGACTTGTGGAGAGAGTGACGCAGTTTCCAATACAGCAGGTGTTCCCAGGCAAAAACCAGCAGGCTGAGGCCCATCGCTACCAAAAGCATGTAGAAGACACCTGCCATGTTATCAATGTCCAACTTGCTGCTCATCACTTCATTCTTTTCATTTTGGCAGATACCAGAAAGCCAGACCGTCTCCAGACGTTCCGTGTCTCCTACAAGTTTGTAAATGAGAGGGAGCAAAAAGGAAGTGTCAGAATTTCCATGGGGTGATGAAAACGATACAATGGACATCCTACATTGTGGTAAGTTGACGTTATTCATTTCTGTTCTTAATGTAATGAATTTGTGGAACAAAAGAGTGTGAAGACATGATGAAAACATCATCTTCATTGACCAATATTTAATATTTAAAATTTCTCAGCCAGGATACAACAGTATTAGTGAAGAGGTGACTGAATTCCAGTTTGAGGTCCACAATGGGAAATCTTATCTAGAGCATTGGAATCGTTTACCTAAAATGAACACATAATATCCATAAATTGATAAAACAGTTTTGCTGGGGTAATATTTTGGAACTATTGATTTCAATGTGATTTTTTCAAGAACACAAGTTGACTGTTGACTAAAGTTAGTTACTTTTCCTCCACAAGGTGTTGGTTTCATTCGAACAAAGCACATTTCAGCTGCTTGTATCCGGGGTCTCGTTCTTTCGGTCATGACCCAAAGTTCATGGCCATTGAAATATTATTTTCTTAAAATAATGTTTTACCTGAGGCTGTATTGTGAATGGCGGTTTGAAGATATTCCAATTATTGGGGTTAAATTAGTCTTGGAACTAACTTAACCTCAATTCCAGA
Organism: Crenichthys baileyi; assembly: GCA_036173005.1. Lineage (NCBI taxonomy): Eukaryota > Metazoa > Chordata > Actinopteri > Cyprinodontiformes > Goodeidae > Crenichthys > Crenichthys baileyi. The sequence goes on from JAHHUM010000899.1 coordinate 565,855, forward strand.
TTCCTTAAAATAATCCGTGGTTCTCAAACATAAATAACATTGAATGGTAATGTTGCATCACTTTATTGGTCATGGTTTTAACCATCTTTGATTATCTTGTTTATGTTGTATATAGAGTTTATTGGTGTTTCCAACTTGCTGCTCATCACTTCATTCTTTTCATTTTGGCAGATACCAGAAAGCCAGACCGACTCCAGACGTTCCGTGTCTCCTACAAGTTTGTAAATGAGAGGGAGCAAAAAGGAAGTGTCAGAATTTCCATGGGGTGATGAAAACGATACAATGGACATCCCACATTGTGGTAAGTTGACGTTATTCATTTCTGTTCTTAATGTAATGTATTTGTGGAACAAAAGAGCGTGAAGACATGATGAAAACATCATCTTCATTGACCAATATTTAATATTTAAAATTTCTCAGCCAGGATACAACAGTATTAGTGAAGAGGTGACTGAATTCCAGTTTGAGGTCCACAATGGGAAATCTTATCTAGAGCATTGGAATCGTTTACCTAAAATGAACACATAATATCTATAAATTGATAAAACAGTTTTGCTGGGGTAATATTTTGGAACTATTGATTTCAATGTGATTTTTTCAAGAACACAAGTTGACTGTTGACTAAAGTTAGTTAGTTTTCCTCCACAAGGTGTTGGTTTCATTCGAACAAAGCACATTCTTCCACATTGCTGACAACAGGACTTTTTATGGTTTCCTTTATCAAATACATTCTCCTTTTCTACTCTTACATAAAAAACAGATTTGTGTGCACAACTAATAGTTATCCTGTCAAAAGATTCTCCTTCCTGAGCTGTTTATCTCTGCAGCTCCTCCAGAGTAACCATGCCTAGGCTGCCTCTCAGCTTAATGCTCTCCTTGCCCAGCCTATTTGCTTCGGTATGCATGCAAGTAAACCATACACTTTAAAGTTGCATTTATACTGAGAGCGTCAGAGTAAATAGGGCTAATACTAAAGCCAGCTAACTGAAACACTTTTCAACTTTGTATTTGTTAAAACTTTTGAAAACCCAGTGTCCATTTTACTTCTACGCAATTATGGACTGATTTTTGTTGGTCTGTTGCATTAAATCCCAATAAAATACATTCTGGTTGTGAAATTTAAGAGAAATAAATACTTTATCCTGAGAAAACAAGGATTGTTTACTCAAGATAATGAGATAAATAACTTGTACGCAAGAGTTGTAAGTACCTTTTTCTGCTGTATTTTTTTTACTGTATGTCAGGTTGTGATTTGAATGCAACTTATTAATTTCATACATTTCACAACATTTCATCATTTTCATAAAATTTACAGAAACAATAGCATGGTGTGTATTAAATGATCAGTCACTGATCATAGTGCAGACAGAGTTTTTTTTTTCTTTTTGTGTATGTTCTCAATCTGTTGAGGACATACATATACACATGTCAAAGGGATTTTATCAAAAGTGAAAAGGTATAAATAAGAATTTAACAGCCTTCCCAACCTAAACCAACCTAAACCATTAACACTGAGCAGCTAAACTGACAAAGCAGCTGACCCAATGTGCACTTGTGGTACACATTGGGTGCACAGATCTAACATTGGAAGATGACATGAAGGGTATTCAGACTAAAATAAGGCATGCTGAAAATGTTCTTCTGGCTCTGCAGCCTTAAACAGCAGTCACAAGTTAGATTTAGTATATGTAGAGTTGCAGGATCTCAATTCAAACACCTCTAAAACTGAAACTGAAAGCTAAATTACCACCTTTAAGTGATCTTGCAGAGCATTTTGAGTTGAATGAGAGAGTGGAGTTTGCTTTAAAATTATCCCTTTTGCAGGAGGCGTGTTGGACGAAGAAAGATGTTTACTTAGCAGAGGATTATTTAGAACTTTGCTTGACCCCACTGAACGGAAGAGGCTCACATGTCCTCATCTCTCACATCACAAAACACAGGAGCAAAGGAAATGACGTACAAGAAGTCAACGGGATTGCCTTCTCTGGTCATCCCTGCACAGCTATACCTTTTACATAGCAAACTCTGTATTTCACTTCTGTAGATGTTTATTTTAAATCAAGCATTGAAAATTGCAAATTGTTGTTTCTTTGACTGTCAAAATATAACTTACGGTTGTGATTGTTTGACAATTTTATGAATGCAATAAAGAGCTTTTAAGCAAAGTTCTATCTACATAATGTCTACGCTTCTTCCCCAGATTCCTAAAGGTAGGTTCTCTTCAGTGGTCATTCAAATATTTCAGAAGATGTGGATATATTTATTACACAATATCAGAAGCTCTAAAATGCTTTTTTCCACAAATGTTTTTTTCCTTAACCAGGGATGGTACTATAGCCAGTTTTTAACTGGCTCTTCAAAAATACAATTAAGAACTACTTTGATTTTCCACAGTGACAGCCATCACACAGTGTCATTACATAACTAAAAACACCAGGTCTAATAAAAGTTTTGTTCCTCTGTTGTATTCTGAATTTCTGTAAATAATCTCAATTCAGTTTAACTACATTATAAATGCAATCTTTCCTCCAAATATATAAACTTTCAGAGGCTGGTTAGAGAACATTAGTGACCAAAAAGTAACACGAAAACCAAGAATCAAAGTAGATGGGTCAGGGATAAAGTTGTGGGGAGGACAACCCAGGGTTCAGACCAGGAAGCACGGTCGTAGTTTAACACTCCTCTCTGCAGCTTCTGTACTGCTACCCACCCATTATCCTGTTAAGACAGTGTCTCACCCATGGCCAAAACTGAATAGATTAAAAAATAATCTAAAACGAGAAATCAGGAAAATCTTAAAAAAAAAAACAACTCAGACAAAAAAAAAAAAATAAAAGAATTAATTTTGGGCTTACTGAACATAAGATTTTCCTCTTCAAAATTTGCTAGTTAGTGACCTGATTTTTGACAAACCATTGATTATTTTTCCCACAGAAACCTGGCTGCAGCAAGAGGATTATGTTACTATAAAATATTCAACTCCTACTAATTATTTAAATTTTCACATTCCTCGAAATACTGGGCGAGGAGGAGTAGCAACCATCTTTCAGTCCGATTATTGACTAGTCCCAGACCAATCAATAGCTACAACTCTTTTGAATATTTATCCTTGTTTTCCTCATCCAAATTGCAAAGCACTAAAACCACTTCTTTTTGTTTTTTTGTACCGTCCACCAGGCCCTTACTCTCAATTTTTTTATCTGATTTTTATTTTGATTTAGTGTTAAAATACAGAAAAGGTTTATTAAGGGGGATTTTAACATTATTTTTGCACTAAAAAGTGATAGCTTAAAAATTAGCCTTTTAATGCTATCTTAGACTCAATTGGCTCTGCTCAAAACTTTAAAAAACCCCCCCACCTTTGTCTTAAATTCTCTGGACCTTGTGCTGACATTTGGCATTGAGTGTAAAGACATAACAATATTTTTTTAAACTCTGTCCTATCCGACCTTTTTTTAATAACCTTTGAGTTTAATTTAACTGAGAAACCCACACTTGAAAAAAAAATTTTCATTATTTTTAATTTATTTTCAGACAATGCTGTAACCCCTTTAAAGAATCTGTTCCCCCTTTGATTTCCTCATTATCACAGAAAAAAAAAAAGGGGGGGCAATAATTTTGTTTTTTTTCCCCTCCCCCAAATTGTTTCTCTTGTTCATAGTGTTACTTCATCATTGCGTGGTCGCATTAGACAATGCAGCCCCTTGAAAAAGAAGGTAATTATTAATAGGAGGCTAGCTCCCTGGTTTAATTCAAAGCTTTTTTAAAGCACAATTTTTAAAAAGCACAATGTTAAAAAAATTTGGGAGAGAAATGGCGCTCTACACACCAGAGGATTCCTACTTAATCTGGGAAAAAATAGCCTACTGTTGTATAAAAAAACACTTCCCCCCAAGCAAAAACAGCTTATTTCTCATCATTAATAAAAAGGAAAAAATAATCCTAGGTTTCTCTTTAGTACATGGGAAAAAACCTACACAGAGTCATAGCTCTTTTAACCATCCATTCCCTTAGCTCTCAGCAGTCATGATTTTTGGGGGGATTTTTTCCAAAAAAAAATTGATTCTATTAAAAGAAAATTTTTGACATACCCCGGAAGATGATTACTTTTCCTCAGCAAGTGAGAAAAAATGGAAGTAACTGTAGAACCTGATTTTTGGACTGCTTGTTTCCTGTGGAGCGTCCTTTTTTTATCAAAATATTAGCTTCATCAAAACCTTCAACTTGTATTTTTCCCCCAAATCCCAACCAAATTTTTTTAAAGGAAGTGTTCCCCTCTGATTGCCGCCCCATTTTAGATATGTTTTAATCTACCCTTTTAGTAGATGGATATGTACCACAAGGGTTTTTAAAGGGTGGCTGAAATTAAAACCCTTTACTTAAAAAACCTTCACTTGATCGAAAAAACTTACAGACCTACATCAATCTTCCATTTTTTATCAAAATTTTCTTAAAAAAAAAATTGTTGCTAAAAATCAAATGTGTGAGCATTTAACACAGCAATGACCTGTTTGAAGAGTTTTCAGTCAGGCTTTCGAGCACATCATAGCACTGAAACAGCTCTGCTGAAAGTCACTAAGGAATTTCTTTTCTAGCCTCAGATAATGGACTTGTTGTCTGTATTTGTCCTGTTTAATTTTCCAGTGCTGCATTTGATACAGTGCGATCACAATATTCTCTTAGAAAGGCTGGAAATGCTGTAGGGTTTCGGGGAAAACAGCGCTAGGCTTTTTTTAAATCTTAAATTTCTCAAAAATTTTTCCCATTTTTTCATGTAAATGATAAATCATTTTTAAACTCCAGGGTTAATTGTGGAGTACCACAGGGTTCAGTACTTGAGCCAATTCTCTTTACTATAAAATGCCTCAATAGAAAAATTTTATCAGGCAGCATAGAAAAAATTTTTCCCTGTTACGATGTTTGATACTCAGCTTTACTTATCCATGAATCCTGATGAGCCCAACCAGTTAGATCAACTACAAGCATGTCTTGAAGACAAAAAAACTTGGATGACTTTAAATTTTCTGCTTCTAAATTGAGACAAGACAGAAGTTGTCGTCTTTGGACCGGAGTCTTTAAAAAAAAAACTGCTTAGTCAATCACTTAACCTGGATGGCATTAAAATTTGACCTCCAATAATAAAGTAAAAAAACCTTGGTGTTATTTTTGACCAGGACATGTCATTTAAATCCCATATTAAACAGGTTTCTAGGATTTCCTTCTTTCATCTCAGGAACATTGCCAAAATTAGAAATATCCTGTCCAGGAGTGACGCTGAAAAACTAGTCCATGCATTTGTTACTTCAAGGCTGACTATTGTAATTCGTTACTATCAGGATGTCCACAAAAATGCAGTTAAAAGCCTTCAGCTGATTCAAATGCTGCAGCAAGAGTTCTGATGAAAATTAAAAAGAGAGATCATATTTCTCCTATTTTAGCTTCCCTTCATTGGCTCCCTGTTAAATTCAGAATAGAAATTAAAATTCTCCTCCTCACATATATAGCCCTTAATGATTTAGCTCCATCATACATGAGAGATCTGATTGTTCCATACCTTCCAAATAGAGCACTTCCTTCTAAGACTGCAGGTTTACTGGTGGTTCCTAGAGTCTCTAGAAGTAGAATGAGAGGCAGATCCTTTAGTTATCTGCCTGCCATTCTACTTCTAGAGACTGGGAGGCAGATCCTTTAGTTATCAGGCTCCTCTCCTGTGGAACCAGCTCCCAGTTTTAGTCCGTGAGGCAGACACCCTGTCTACTTTTAAGGCTAGGCTTAAAACTTTCCTTTTTGTTTAAGCTTATAGTTAGAATAGCTTAGGTTATCCTGAGCTATCTTCCTTATTTTTTACCTCCGTCTTCTTCCCTCCCAGTTGGATGGAGTAAGGGGGAGTCAGGTTTAGCTTAAACCGGCTCAGTTATGGTTGAGGTGCAAAAACACCCTCCATTTCTGCTACCTGTATGACCCCCTCTCTTTTCCAAAGGTTATAATCAATCTGACAGAGAGAGGTATCCCAATCGTTGTGGTTTTTTGTGTAACAATGGCCATCAGTGGGCTCTAGATGGACAAACTGTCTACTTTTAAGGCTAGGCTTAAAACTTTCCTTTTTGATAAAACTTATAGTTAGAGTGGCTTAGGTTATCCTGAGCTATCTCTGTAGTTATGCTGCTATAAGCTTAGGCTGCTGGAGGACATAATGACCACTTTCACCCTCTTCGCTACATTCTCACACTACTCTCCAATTTTGCATTATTTGCTGTTATTTCAGCTTTTAACTTTGTTCTCTCTCTTTTCTCTTCCTAGAAGCTACACCTGGCCATACTCAGTGTCTACCTGTGACACCTTTCTGGAGAGGGGCATCGTCCAAGCTTCTGCTGCCAACAACTTAATGCTCAACCTCTACCGATGATCCACATGGCCCTGTCTTTCAGTGTTTAACCCTTTCTCTCTCCTAGACATGGCAATTGACTGAGCTTTTACTGTGACTAACTCTATGTGCTGTCTTTCAGACTCTAATCTTGAAAACTGGCTCAGAGTTTATCTGTTCTTTCTTTCTAGGTGAAACGACTAAAGGAGCTACATCCATTAACATTTACTTTTCCTTCCCATAGAAAGGACTCCTGGATCAGTGCTTCTTTGTTCTCTTTGTGTCTCTGCTCTGTTCTCTCAAACCCCCAGTCGGTCGTGCCAGATGGCTGCTCACACTGAGCCTGGTTCTGCTAGAGGTTTCTTCCTGTTAAAAGGGAGTTTTTCCTCTCCACTGTCACTACATGCATGCTCAGTATGAGGGATTGCTGCAAAGTCAACGCCAGTGACTGTCCACTGTCTCTACATGCTCATCCGGGAGGAGTGAATGCTGCAAGTCACTGACTTGATGCAATCTGCTGGGTTTCCTAAGACAGAAAAACTTTTTATCCAATTTGAATAAATAACCGAATCTGACTGCACTGTTCAATGATTAGGAATAATTGAAATGTATGTACCTGACTTTTGTGAAGTGCCTTGAGACGACATGTGTTGTGGATTGGCACTATATAAATAAACTGAATTGAATTGAACTGAATTGAATTGAATTGATGATCAGAGTTAGGCTTTTAAACAAGAGCTCAAACGTTTCCCAACTCACAATCCATCATTCTATGAAAAATGGAAGGACTAAGGCACAACTGCAAACCTACCAAGTAATGGCCTTCCATTGAAATTTACAGGCTTGGCACAGAGAGGATTAACCAGAGGAGCAGCTAAGAAACCTCTGAACTTGATGACTATTAGTCATGCACTCAACAAATATTGTCTTTTTAAACAAGTAGCAAAGAAGAAAGGTATTGTTGAAAAAAAGCCCAAAGGAAGTTCCCTTTGTAGTTGACAACAAACATATGGACGAAGGTGTTGTGGCCAGATCAGACCAAAATTTAACCCTTGAGCCTACACGTAAATCGCTATGTGTGTCGTGAAAACCTACACTGCAAACCACCTTTGATTGGCGGTGGTTCTCCATAAGCCTTTGGTGATAGAAATAAAAAGAACACGTGCTAAGCAAGCACTAACACCAGTTTAGCACTTGGACAGGTTTGGTAGACAATATGTGTGAGGGTGTATGTGGGTTGGTGTTAGGCTTTCAGTGGAGAAAAGACAGTAACTCTGTACCAGTAGCCATCTTGGCAGGTCTGCAGATACATTTTGTGAATGTTTATGAAGGAGGCAATTCTACTACAGCCACTGTCTGCTGTTTCAGGATACTAACTGTTCCAGTTAAGTCCAAATTGCTGCTGATCCAGCAGTCATTAACTTGGACTAAAGCCAGGAAATAAGGAACCTTTAACTAGAGGTGTGCACCCTCATCCCCCACATTGCCAGAAAGCCCAAATTAAACAAGCAGAGCGAGTAGTGTCTATTAACCATACTTTAACTTCTTTGAAAGAAATGTCAAATAACTGAAACTTGGAAGCATGTGTGTGGCAAGCTTCAGCTCATTTGTGTCAAATGTTATCAGAAGAACTTTTCGTGTCTTCCATAAGGTCAAAAGAAAGTCGACCCATTTTGCATTCTTAGGTTGTACGTATTTTGTACATATCTGGAATTTTTTTGGGTTGTAATTAGTTTTTTCCAACCTTTTTATATTTAGGCTTCATTTTTTTTTATTAAAAGATGACATGGTAGATATGTGTTGTTTGGTGTTGTGCATGTAAGGCTAGATTTAAGTAATTTTAGAAGCTGGTAGAACGGTCATATTATTTACAATCAAGGAAAACATTACAACCACTGACAGGTGAACTGAATAACACTGATTACCATCGTGGTACCTATTAGTGGGTGGGATAAATGGGGCAGCAAGTGAATAATTACTTCTCAAAGTTTATGTACCAGAAGCAGGGAGGAAATATTTTTTTGATTGCTAGACAACTGGGTCAAAGCATCTCCACAACTGCTGCTCTGCAGGGGTGTTCTCAGACTGAATTCATCAATTCATAAAAATTTATCCAATGAAGGAACTGTGGTGAATAAGACAACCTACTGTATTTCAAATTACTAAAGAACTTCATGTTGGTTCTGATGCAAAGGTGTCAGAATACATTATCTCACAGTTTGCATGGGACTGCATTGGTGAAGGACAGTTAGCATGGCCATGCTGACCTCTCTCGACTGCTGAAAGCACCAACAACAACAATGGGCACATTAGCATCAGAACTGAACTGTGTGTACTAAATATGTGTCCATGTGGATGTTACTTTGAAATGTACCACCTAGCTAAGCATACACTCTTTTATGAAAACAGTACTTGCTGTTGGATGTGCTCTCTTTTAGCAGGATACTGCAACCTGCCACAAAGCAAACATGGTCTAAGAATCATTTGAGGAGAATAACAAGTTTGAGATGTTGGCTTGGTCTGCAACTTCCTTAGATCTTAGTTTAATGAAGCATCTGTGAAATGTGCCAGACATACAAGTCTGATCCACTGAGGCTCCATCTCGCAGTTTACAAGGTTTAGAGGATCTCCTTCTAAAATCTTGGTGCCAGATACCACAGCATACCTTCAGGGATCTAGTTGATGCCTCAAATGGATCAGGGCTGTTTTGGCAGCAAAAGGAGGACCAACACGCTGTTAAACAAGTAGTCATATTATTATCACCAATGAGTGTAAATTAAAACCCTGGAATTGACTAAAAGTGTACTTTCTTTTAACATGACTTTATTTTAAGAAAGAATATTTTGGAAGGAATAGAAGTACCACGGATGTTTGAATAACTTCCACTTTTGCACATGAGCTACCTCATTATATATAGAACATACGCAAAGCAGAACTTACCCAAGACTTGAGACTTTGAAGTCGAAATACATTTCATGAGATAGGCCTATTCCCCTGGGGCATGAATGCACAATGAATAATATATATGGTTCAAAATGTCAAGAATTGTCATGAAGTGTTAGGAGTTCGACCTCGCACCAAAGTCTGCTATTTGGTCTATGGGTAATTCTTTAGAACCAACTTATGTCATCCTTGACAAGAAGGTTAGTCAGTTGGACAAGGGCTTTGAAGTTCAAATACTGCACAATTTCCAATGCCATGCAGGAATCACATGGGAACCTTTGGTAATAGTCAAGACAAGAGTGCCGAGAATGGTCTAGAATTACAGATGAAGTTTTATTTTTCTAGAGGTATAAAATATTACCCTGTTTATTGCAGTTTGTTTAGCTTACCATCTCCAAGAAACTGTAGCAATGCCAAGTCAATTGGTCGTTTCCAGCGAGATTCTTTCTCCAGAGCAATGCCATATCCTGTTGTGGCAAATACTTTCCCACTGCCAATCGTCACCAGTTTGCAACCCTCATCTTTACCAGCCATGTAATTCAAGACAGCAGCATCATAGATGAAGGCATCCAGTTTCCTGCAGAAAAGTAGATCAAATGTAGTTCTTATATGCAGCAGATCTCAGAACTGTATGCAACCCTGTTAAAAACTGTGTGTTGTGGGGTCAAAATAACATAGATGGTTTGAAAACTTTTTCCACCTTAATGCCAAATTTATGCAGCAAAAATCTGCTGACAAACAAATCCATCTATAAGTGGGAAAAATACAAAAAAATGTAAAATAACCTGGTTGCATACCTGTAAACATCCACAAAATTATACTTTTGTTAAACCCCCTTTTGATTCAATTCAATGTTCAGTCCTCCTTAGTAGGGTTTTATTAAAATGTAAGATCTTGACTTGGTGATATTTGCCTTTTTCTACCTTGCAGAAGTTTTCCAAATCTATCAGAATGTGAGGACTTATCTTGTCCACTGCCCTCTCTAGGCAACCCTCACAGATTTTCTCTTTGAATTAGTTTAGGACTCAGGCTTGGCCATTGCAAAACATTATTTTCCTCCCATTAAGACATTCTTTTCATGATTTGGATATACTGACACTGAAATGCTGAAAATGAATCCATATTCAGCTTCCTAAAAGGCAACTAAAGGTTTCAGGTCAAAACTGAGTTGCATTTGCAACAATTTATAATTTCACCCACCTTAAAAAGCAGTAAGATCCATCTGCGACGCAACCGCAAACAATGTATCTGTCACAACCATCCTTCCTCATGAGTGTTATTATCTTTTAGTAATGTGCAGTCTAGTTTTTGTGCCAAACAAACCTTTTGAAATAGTGCCCCAAAGTTTAAAGGTTGGTTTCATTCGAATATAACACATTCTCCTCCAAGGTTTTAGGGGATTTTAGCCAGGTCTGGCTGCTTTCTTTGGCAGAAAAGCTTTCTGTCTTGCAACCCTACTCCTTAGCGCAGACTTATGGAAAGTACAAGAGATTTTTTTACATTCTACCCAAAACTTTGCTGTAGCTAATGTCAGAAATAATCATCTCACTTGAAACATGCCTAAGACAACCATCAATCAATGATTCTTTAGTTAGCTTTACAAGGAATGATTATGGTCACCACTGGCATAGCCAAATTTAATCAAAGAACTCTGAAGGACTTTCATGGCTGCTTGATCATTAAATACCAAAGGGCAGTGAAATTCTGGAAAGAAGAACTTTGGCAGTTGCAGCTCCATATGGCTACAGTTAACCAGGCACTTTTAGGAAGTAGGACTGTCTTTAGTGTTATAGGACTTTTATCATATATTTAGATTTTGGAAATGTCACGCTCTACTTTTGAAACTAAATTTGTCAATCTCCTGGCCTGTCTTTTGACATTAAAGATGCTGTCAGCCATCACGTTGTTAATGATTTGGTCTCATTGTACAAACACGAGTCAGTTTACATCATCATCTAACAAGGATACAAATCTTTTGAAAAGTGCAACAGAATTGATTGTCCTTTATTGTAAGCTACTTTGCTCTTTTAAGGATGGTGTGGCTAAAATATAAGAGTAAGGATGCTCACATTAAAGGACTGATTTTGCAGTCACGTTTCAGGTTTTAAAAAAAGATATTTTCTTCTAACACCAGCGTAGGAAAATTAAAAAAGGTATATGCACATTCTCAAGAAATCAACTTCAAAGACAAGTTTTCAAGATGAGATGACATGTCAAGTGTTTGATAGTGCTTTTTATATTTCACAAATTAAGTAACAAAAGATATGACTGCATCTAAAAATACAGCCATCACACTGGCCTAAAACAGAAATAGGTTGTAAAACACAAAGAGCATCAAATCTCTGCTGTGTCACCAAAATAGTGATCATTGCCGTCTTGTCATCTGATGACTTTTCTGTCACAAGAATCAGTTAAATATAGCTTCCAGGCAATAATTATGCTTATAGTGTGAGCAAATCTTTACCCGGTTTTCAGGCTCTCCAGAGCTTCTTCCACCCCCTTCTGGTTATATTTCATCATGTGAGTGTGCATGTCAGGATAGTTGCTGCGAATGTTCCTTTCTGTGCTCCCATTTGGAACAGTACCAAAGCGAAAAGGAGGATAATGCTCCTGCGGTTTCTGAAACTGAAGAGACACAGCAGACGAGAGGGGAGGTAAAAAAAGTTTGTAGGTAGGTAGGGGAATACAAATAAACCAGATTTATACCCCTTGAACTTTTCCACATTTAATCACATTACAATTGCAAACTACAGTGTATTTTATCGACCAACACCAAGTAGTACAAAACAGTGAAGTAGAGGGAAATTGATATATGGTTTTAATTTATTTTTTTATAATTATTTGGAAAGTGTTCAAAGCATTTGTATTTAGTTGGTCTGAGTTAATAATACATAGAGCTACATTTCGCTGAAGTTACAGCAACAAGTTTTTTGGGGTATATCTACCAGGTTTGCACATTTAGAGACTGTCTATTCTTTAATAAAAAATAGCTTGTGCCTGGTTACCCGGCTGGTTCATGTTTCTCTCTCATGGACTGGCAGCCTGAGGCTGCTGGCGGTGGTCGGATGGTTGGGCGTGCTTGGCGGTATGCTGCTCTGCTGGCTGTTTTGTCCAGGGGGGGAATCAGGGCGGCGGGCCAGAGGGTGGCGTGGAGGGGCTGCAGTGTGTAGGGCGGGGGGCTGTTTCCTCTTCTTGGATGTGGGGTCACCGGCATTTGAATCAGCTGAGCGGCGATGGTAGAGCTGAGCTGGATAATGTTTCTCCCTGGTCTATCGTTGCAGTGTGGGTTCGGGGATTCCGTTGTGGGCACGGTGCTCGGTGGTGTCTGCCTTGTTGCGCCTGTAGGCAGAGGCTGGGGTGGCGTTGCACTGGGCCCTTGCCTTGCCGTCATGGCTCGCTGTGTGGTGGGGGAAAGGGAATGTGACAGTGGTGCTTGGAGCGGGGCTGTGTGTGGAGCTTGCGCTGTGTAGATGTGGCGTCATCAGCTTTTCAGGGATGGAGCTCACCTTTGGGGGTGTGCCTCTGTGGGGAAGGGATTCATGGCGTTTGGGTTCGTGGGAATGTGTTCGATATCTGTGTCCTGGTTGGGGAATTTCATGCTGGGGTTCATGTGGGGGGGGGGCTCATGGAGTTGAGATCAGAATTCATTGGGGGGTTGGGACTGTTTCATCATGTGGCAGCTCTGGTTGGTGGGCTCGTTTGGACCAGTTAGACCCCTCTTTTGTACATGGCCCCCTCTCTGGATGGGGGTCGGGGTTGGGGTCCAGGTCGGGGTCGCTAGTGTTCGAGCGGTGCCGGCACTAGTCTGGGCTGGTGCTGGGGCGGTCTGCCTGTCTCCACCCCCGGAGGGAAGAGGACCACCTCCTGGGTCCGAGGGCCGGTTGCCCCTATGGGGTATTGGCACCTGGACCTGGGAGTATAAAGTATGTATGGGGAGTGTGAGTGAGTGTACAACGTCCATTGTTGTTTTACTTTATGTTGAGTGCTTGGGTGTGAGTGTTTTTATGTGTACGCATGAGGGTGGGAATGTGTGCTTGTGACTGTGTGCCTGTTTTTTGTGTCAGGTTGGGTCTTAGACTTCTCCCTCTCCTGGATCAATTTAGGCCCCTGATAAAATGCGGGGCCTATTTCCTCCCTGTCACACTACCTGCCGATGGTTGATGTCTCTGCCCGCTGGAGTACTTGTGGTTCTCGGTGCCTGGGGCTGGGTGCTTTGGTGTGCGCTGGCTCATTCCCGGTGGCTGCCTGCCGGGGCCTGGACCCCTGGGCTCTGTTGGGCCTCTGCTTGGGGAGTGATATGTCCTGGGGTCTCAAGTCTCTGGGTCCATGGCTGGATCTGCTCGGGCGTAGACGGCTGCCCGCAGGACCTGTGGGCTCGTCGCTGCAGCTCCCTGGGGCTTCTGCACTGTGGCTGCTGGGTGGTTCTCCTGGGACTCTCCCCCGCTCTTCTCTGGGGGGGGTTGCGGTTGTCCCGGCGGTGGTTCTCCCGGGGTTCCTGTGCTCTGGGGGACCTTTGGATGTCTATAGCCCGGATCTCCTTCGTATCACTCCCAGGACCAGGGGGGCAGGTCTGTGGCTCCTTACATTCACTATTGCATATTTTTATGGAGAAACCTTGTATACACTAGTGCACTCACACTCAGACACACAGGTGTTTAGATTCAGGTGTTAACAGATACACAAATGTTCTATACTGAGCTTCATTTACCGCTAATTACATCTTGCATTCATAAGTAATGCTCACTTTTCGGTAAAAAAGCTGTTAATATGAATGTTTCTGCAGGCGTAGAAGCAAGCAGGGTGTTGTTTTGTAATCTCTTCATCCTCCTTTCTCTGCTCCATTCTTTTCTCCTTCTCTCCCTTTTTCCTTTTTTCCCCACCTCTCTCTCTTTCATGCTTCTGATTTTTTCCTTTTCGTTTCTGTCCCCGTGTCCCTAACAATTGAAATAATCCCAAAGCAATTTCTAATAAAGTTTATTTTATAAATATCAAGCACAGCATTAAACCGTTAGCTGTAATGCTCCACTTGTGAAAGTAAATCTGTTGGGCTTTTTCTTGGCACTCAGACAACAATTCTGAGCGCTACTCTGCCTACTACTGACATATAAACCCCTTAATGATCCAGCTCCATCATACATCAGAGATCTGATTGTTCCATATGTTCCTAACAGAGCACTTTGTTCTCAGGCTGCAGGTTCACTGGTGGTTCCAAGAGTCTCTAGAATTAGAATGGGAGGCAGATCCCTTAGTTATTAGGCTCCTCTCCTGTGGAACCAGCTCCCAGTGTTAGTACGTGAGGCAGATTCCCTGTCTACTTTTATGGCTAGCCTTAAAACTTTCCTTTTTCATAAAGCTTATAGTTAGTGTGACTTAGGTTATCCTGAGCTATCTCTGTAGTTATGCTGCTATAGGCTTAGGGTGATGAAGGACATAATGACCACTTTCCCTTACTCTGCTACATTCTCATACTACTCTTCAATTTCACATTATATGCTGTTATTTCAGCTTTTAACTCTATGCGCTCTCTCTGTTTTCTCTTCATAGAAGCTACATCTGGCCTGGCTCTGTGTTTAGCTATGGGACCTTCTTGGAAGGGGGACATCAGCTGAGCTTCTCCTGCCAACAACTTCATGTTTCTTCTTCTACCGATGATACACTTGGCCTGTCTTTCAGTGTTTAACCCTGTTTCTCCTAGGCAAAGCTATGGGCTGAGCTTCTACTGTGACTAACTGTATGTGCTCTCTTTCATACTCTAGACTTGAAAACTGGCTCAGTGTTCAACTGCTAGGCTGTATTCTCTCCGAAATGAAGCCACTAAAGGAGCTACTACCAATAATGTTTTACTTTTCTATCCCATATAAAGTACACTTGGATCAGTGCTTTTGTGCGTTCGTTTTGTGTCTCTGCTCTGTTCTCTCAAACCCCCAGTCGGTCGTGGCAGATGGTAGATCACACTGAGCCTGGTTCTGCTGGAGGTTTCTTCCTGTTGAAAGGGAGTTTTTCCCCTCCACTGTTGCTACATGCATGCTCAGTATGAATGACTGCTGCAAAGTCAAAGCAAGCTACTGCGCACTGTCGTTACCTGCTCATCCAGGAGGAGTGAATGCTGCAAGTCACTGACTCGATGAAATCTGCTGGATTTCCTTAGATAGAAACCATTTTAACCAATTTGAAAATTAGGATCAGTTGGAATGTATGTACCTAACTTGAAATCTGTATGATTCGATTGAAATGACTTTGTAAAGTGCCTTGAGATGACATGTAGTGAATTGGTGCTGAATAAATAAACTGAATTGAATTGAAATAGAACATCAGTTTTCAAGTCCTGCATCAGAATTTCAGTGGAATTTAGTTCTGGACTTTGACTGGGCCATTCTATCCCATGAATATGCTTTGATCTAAACTGTCTGTATCTTCAGGGTTACTGTCCTGCTGGCTTGAGACATTCTCTGTTACAGATATGTCCAACTCTAGTCCTTAATGGCTAGTTTCTTGGATGTTTAAGATGTTCCCCAGGTTCAGCATAAATTATAGAAATTAATCTTTCATTACAAGGCCTCGACAGAACTTGACATTACACTGAGGAGGCCCATGATTTACTTTGTTGGACCAAGGAAACATCTAAAAAATCCAGAACACTGACTCTTGAAGTTTTGAGTTGGACAGCCCTGCGCTATTGGTCCTTCAAAGTATCGATTTAGGATTTCTGAATAATAATCCATTTCACATTTCTATTTACATTTCACAGATTTCTATTTGTAAAAAAAAAAAGTAAACATTTTCTTTTTCTTCCAGATCGAAATCATACACTCCTTTTGGTTGGTTTATTACATGAAATCCCAACAAAATAGACTAGGGTTTGTGGTGGCATTGTGTCAAAATGTAGGATAGTACAATGGACAAGAATACTTCTGCAATGAGCTGTGTAAGAATTGATCTTTTTTTCTTAAAATCAGCTGATAAAAAAGAGAAAAATAAGATATGTAAAAGAAGATAGCAGTTAAAACAGAAAGATAAAAAGTAAATAAAGTGAGAAAATGAGAGCCAAAAATGAAAAATAAAACAATTGACTGAAAAAAGTTAATAGAAGTAAGAAGGACAACTATTGGCACTGGAAGAAAGTGATAACCAGGAAAATATTGATCAAAAACAAGAACCAATAAGAATCCATTTAAATTGGAAAGCAAAGTGAAGAAGATCAAGACTAAAGGACAGAGATAGGATAAACAAAAGACAAATGCATCAGACCAGGAAAAGGATCGAAATAAATTAGAAAAGGAAGACATGAAAGTAGACAAATGACAAAATAACAATATAAAAGAAAATTAACTGGATGGAAAAGTTCAGTAGCAAGAAAAGGAGACCAAGTAAAGAGAAAAAACATAGCACTGAAAAAAGATAAGAAAATGCTAGACGCCGATGCTTAGATGGAGGGAGGGAAAAAATAATTTTGCATTCAAAACTGGTTCAATAAGCAGCAAATCCTAATAAATGGACTGATCTCTCATTCATCTCAAGGTAATTATACCTGACAGCAGCCAATGCATATTTGTTTGAACAATTGTGCTACAAATACTTTACCGTAATCCAGCTGAGCCTGGGCCTAAAGTTCACATTTCGTTACGTTCAGCATATTGAAGCACGAATATATTTGTTGGAGCTCAATAAGACCGTAAACAGAAAGGACCTATTCATCTTAGCAAACGCTCTGACCTTTTCAGCTGAGCTAAACGAATGAATCCAATCAACATGGGAGCATGTAAGTGAGCGTGTTAATGCACACCATATTGCCAAAAGTACTGGGTCACACCACCAAATCTATGAATTCTGGTGTTGCAATCTTTTCCATGGTGGCAGGTGCATAATGTTTGGTGTGGGGAAACTTGACTGGCCTGCACAGAGTCCTGACCTCAACCTTCTTGAACAGCTCTGAGATAAGTTAGAGCGAAGGCTGCAATAATGGTTTTCTTGTCTAACTATGAACTCACTCCTAAACCTAAAAAAGTTTACAGAATAATTAAAGGGGTGTGTCCCTCAACAAATTGGCCCAAATAGATTAGGAATAGGATGTCATCAAAGTTCATATACGTGTGAAAGTAGAAAGACAAATACTTTTGGAAATATGTCATATAATCAATCTTCAGATGGAACTACAATACAGTCAACTAAAATGCTACTGCATTTTCACAGCAGAGAGACCAGAGGCCAACATTTCAGGCTAGAGATTAGAAACAAATAGGTCTGCAATATTTTACGAGACTTGCAAAGCAAGTCAATCTGGTTATTCTTCTTCCTACAATAAAGATTAACCACAAAGAGCTCAATGATTTAGTGACTTGTGGTGAAACTTTTATTTCTTGTTGTATGCAAAGTTAAAGACTAGAAAGGTGGAAAACTATGAATTATTCCATTTGGAGGTGGACTTGTCAATTAGGAAAAATCATCCCATAAGACTGGAAAAACTGAAGATTTAACACCAAAGTTGGAGGTCCCTCATCAACCACAACTTTTAAACACAAAATAACTGACTTTGGATCCTGCAGTTTCGTAACATTCACCTCTAAAAGTAAGATACTGGGATCTCTTATCAAAGATCTCTTATTTTGTTGCACAGAGTAATATGTGCATTTCTTTCAATTAACATTT
This sequence comes from Crenichthys baileyi, assembly GCA_036173005.1. Classification (NCBI taxonomy): domain Eukaryota; kingdom Metazoa; phylum Chordata; class Actinopteri; order Cyprinodontiformes; family Goodeidae; genus Crenichthys; species Crenichthys baileyi. The sequence continues at coordinate 583,808 of JAHHUM010000899.1, forward strand.
TTCTTCTGCTCTATAATGTGTTCCGAACTCCCTCACCTATACAGGGGTCTACAACTCCAGTCCTCGAGAACCGCTGTCCTGCGATTTTATGTTGGAGTTGTAGAGTAGGAGACTGCCGCTCTAATACAACTGACCGCACTCTGGTGATGCTCTCTCTACATTGACTGAAAAAATTAACTGTAACTAGACTTTAGACTTCTTATTATAATGACAATACAGTCTTCAGGGATGTGTGCTCAGTTCTTTGGTCTTTACTCACTGACCAATAGTGATGTCTAATTTAGTATAAACTACCTCTTTATGTTTGCTGATGTTGCAACAGTGGTCATCATCAACAACAATGTCAAATAAACAATTTGCAGAACAATATAATTGTCTGTAAGGTATAGAGAAAACAGTCGTCATTGTCAGTTGTTGTTTACACAAAAGAAACTGTTGTTTTGGGGAATTTAGATCACCCCTGCACATGGCTACCCTGTTAAGATGAAATAACAGTAAAAGTAATATTTCATGAATATTTTCAGAGCATGGTGATTGGTAACTGTAAAATACCTCAGATAAAAACTATCTTTGGGCAGCCTACTTTCTCATTTTAGGCCTGTTGGCTTTAGAATATATTAGCAACTGAAATCAAATTAGTTTTAGTAATGAAACTGCATACAACAAGGTTGGCTGTAAGAAAAATAAAACTGCACCAATGAATTGATTGTGTCATGAGCCAGGTCACATTTAACTTGAAAGGGGTTTTTAATTGTTCCCTTTTCCCTATTTATTTCTTTGTTTTGGTGGATTTTAGTGTTTGTTTACCGTTTTTTATATGTGTTATTTTATTATGTTTACTAATGTATTGTCTTTACAATGTATATGTATTTTATTGTATAATTTAATGTAGGTTTAGCAAGTTGGTCATTTAAATAGTATTGTGTTGATTATGTAAAAGCATAACTAGGGACAGAAGTTGACAATTAGCAATAGCTATAAACTGTCTGTACCTCCCATCATTTGCATTCTGTGTATTGCGACTATGTCAAATTGTATTGTCCCTATTAAATTAAGGTTCTATTCATTCATTTTGTCAATTTTGCTACATTACGCTTATATTATTTAAATGAATGTCAATTAAGGGTTTTAAATTATTCAAAATGTACAACCCCTCATGGTGCATTAGTGCTTCCAGTGTTGTTATTTGCTGATTCTGTTTGACTGGTTTTAGCACAGCTGGGTTCAGGTTTAAATGCAATATTCTCAGTACCATTCATATGAAGTTCTCACAGTTTTTTTACTTCTTGGAGGAAGTCGATCTTTAGCAAAAAATAATAAACAATGCCAGCCAGGTTTACCTTGTTTTTTTTATGTTTGATTATGACCAACACTTCTGCAGCCCAAACAATTTGAAAAATAAAACAGTGTTGATTCAGATTTTTTAAAAACATTTTGTGATGATAGAAAGAATAAGAAAGGATATTAGCTTTGTATAGTACATTAAACCAGAAAGATGTGACCTAAACCTAAGTCTTTGCTGTGTGAAATCTCACATTTAAGTATCTGCTATTCTTGTACTGAGGGTTCTAATTTATTACTGCTTTTAGAACCAGGTTTCCAGGTTGACTGTTTTTTTGGATTTAAGTAATGAAGAACATGTGAGTCTTGCTCTTCTATTTGGCTTTACTATTTTTTTTTAATCATTTGACATTTTGTGATCTTATTCCAACAGTGTTACATACACTGGAAATGGAGACCACATAGGGAATATTGATGAACAGACAGACGCTAAATACTGACAGAACAAGTTAAGACTCAGACAGCATCCGCATTGACAGACGGCTGTAATTGATTAATCATTCACACCACTGGACTTCCCACTGATAGGAAAAGGACATAGGCTTTCACTACAAAATACTTTTGCTTGATTCCATCTCAGAAGCTTTCTGTGAGTCCTCGGCTGTGGTCACAGTCTATTCGTCAATGGATTGCAAACACCATGGAGAGGAAACGATGCATTGGCATGAGTTGTAGATAAAGGCTAGGATGTTTTCTCTATATCTCAAAGCACTGCAAAAACAGCCCACTTGCATTACTGCCAACTTCCTAATCGCTATTATTGAATTCTTGTTTATTCAGTCTCTTACCTTCTTGTCAGAAAGGCCAGACACAGTGTCGATATATTGTTCCTGTATCATGAAAGCAGCTAGGTTGGCCGTGTAAGAAGCCAAGAAGATGACCGCAAAGAAGGCCCAGACCAGGACCATGATTTTACTGGTGGTTCCTTTGGGGTTTTCAATGGGAACAGAGTTGTTGAAGACGATTCCCCACAGCAGCCACACTGATTTCCCTATCGTGAACGTCGGCCCACCTGGAGCTGAGGAACGACATTGTGGAGATAGTCAACGTTTGAATGATCATTTCAGAATTTCAACACAAAGATTTCCACAAACCAGAAGAAAGAAAGAGAAACTGTAATCTGTTGCAAACATAGAATTATTTATTCTAGCCTTAAAAAAGTCCACAGTGATTTGGAAATACTAGACTCAAAAATGCTTGACATAAAATTAGAAAATAGGAAAGAGTCCCTACAAGGTTTTACAGGTCTAAAGAGCTGTAAATCTCTGATAAGTTGATCTAAAAGTGTGAGTTTGTGTGCAAAAAATTTTACTAAATCCCTAAAGTAACACCTAATCAATAGAGAAACAATGAAACACAAGTCGTGTGTTTTAGCTGTTCACGTTTAAGTTCCTCCTGCAGCATTTTGTTCCATCTGAAGATGATCAAAGTGTTTTGTTTTGTTGTTTGCCAACATTAGTGAAAATTAACCCCATAAGTGAGAGGAAATAAAACCATCAATAGTAGGCTCCATTTGATGTTTTCTCAACAAACCGTTTGATTGTTTAACAATTCTCAAGTGGAATATGACATTTTGGGTAATCTTTTTAAGACTGGCTGCCAAGTGTGGAAACACTGAAACATAAATGGCCAATTTGGTGTGTGATTTGTGCTTTAATTAAAAATTTTGTCAAGTTTATTTAGTGGTAGTCATTGTTTTTTGTAATGTACACAACTTTTAAAGATGTAACATTTTCACCTCTGGTTTTCTCATCATGTCAGGTAACAGTATTCCCTCTCCAGTATTGTGGTTTGCAGTGAATGATTTGTGACCAGTCAGTGCAAGCAAGCCTAAAGACCTTCACTGGGTTTGATAAGTTTCAGCCTAAAATGCCAGAGTTTCTGTGACAGTGTTTTTCTGTATTTGAGAAAGGTAAACAGCTAATTAGTTTTGGGATTATTTTATAGCTTTAATAATGAATCTTTTCCAAAAAATGACTTTTAAACTATGATTGTTTATAATATTATAATGACAATTTCCATGTTTAGAATATTTGAAAGTGTTTTTTTGATAGGTTAGCCCATACCTAGGTTAGCTTGAATTAAGTTACCGAAATAAATTAACTTTTCAATAATATGTTAACTCACTGAATGTGATTGTACATTTCACAAGTACAACTGCAATTATTGGAATCTTTTATTTGAGATTTTTCTTTAGGTTAATCTGAGTTGTTCTAAAAAAAAATCCATGACTTTCAGTTTCCCTGGGGTATAAATATAAATCTCTTCAAGCCCCAAACCTCAAGGCTGGATGGGGAGCCATGTTTTATTTGCTGCCATACACAGAGAGGATAGTACAGCAAGAGCTAGAAGAAATCAGCAGGTCGCAGCTAATCTGACTCTATCAATCTGTCTAATCAGACTCTATCAATCTGGCAGATTGATAGAGTCTGCAGGCTTAACCACGGTAACACCACATAGAAAGACATTGTTTAGCTGGACAAAACAGTGCCAAGCATAACAATGGTCTGTTGTGAAATTGTAGACCTAATATCTACTAACATAATGTTGTATCACACTAATATGAACGTTTTTATTTAGTTAATTTAAATTACAAAAGTCAGCTAAAACAGTTTTACATTTGACACACAACTCTTTTACCAACAATACCTTCACAGAACCTCACCCTAAAAAATCACAACTAACCCTTAAAAGTGTAGGTGTTTAAATAAATATAAAATTCATTAATTGATCATTGGGTCTTTCAGATTGGATTAACCTCCAAAGTATGTGGCTAATCCAACAAAGACACAAAATCAACCTTCCTCGATGACAATCTCAGTCACAAGACCCAAATCCAACAGAAGATTTAGAGAACTGAAGAGAAGAGACCATAGGAGACGGTGCCATTAATTATGTTCCCATACATGTTGTTGAAAACAGTTTTCGAATAAATAAATAAAGTACACTGCTCAAAAAAATAAAGGGAACACTCAAATAACACATCCTAGATCTGAATGAATGAAATATTCTCATTGAATGCTTTGTTCTGTACAAAGTTGAATGTGGTGACAACAAAATCACACAAAAATCATAAATTGAAATCAAATTTATTAACAAATGGAGGCTTGGATTTGGAGTCACACACAAAATTAAAGTGGAAAACCACGCTACAGGCTGGTCCAACTTTGATGTAATGTCCTTAAAACAAGTTAAAATGAGGCTCAGTATTGTATGTGGCCTCCACGTACCTGTATGACCTCCCTACAACGCCTGGGCATGCTCCTGATGAGATGGCAGATGGTCTCCTGAGGGATCTCCTCCCAGACCTGGACTAAAGCATCCGCCAACTCCTGGACAGTCTGTGGTGCAATGTGACGTTGGTGGATGGAGCGAGACATGATGTCCCAGATGTGCTCAATCGGATTCAGGTCTGGGGAACGCGCGGGCCAGTCCAAGGCTTCAATGTCTTCATCTTGCAGGAACTGCTGACACACTCCAGCCACACGAGGTCTAGCATTGTCCTGCACTAGGAGGAACCCAGGGCCAACCGCACCAGCATATGTAAGGGGCCTGAGGATCTCACCTCAGTACCTAATGGCAGTCAGGCTACCTCTGGCGAGCACATGGAGGGCCATGCCACCCCAGACCATTACTGACCCACTGCCAAACCGGTCATGCTGAAGGATGTTGCAGGCAGCAGATCGCTCTCCACGGTGTCTCCAGACTCTGTCACGTCTGTCACATGTGCTCAGTGTGAACCTGCTTTCATCTGTGAAGAGCACAATCCTGGTGTTCTCTGGCAAATGCCAAGCATCCTGCACGGTGTTGGGCTGTGAGCACAACCCCCATTTGTGGATGTCGGGCCCTCATACCACCCTCATGGAGTCGGTTTCTAAACTTTTGTGCAGACACATGCACATTTGTGGCCTGCTGGAGGTCATTTTGCAGGGCTCTGGTAGTGCTCCTCCTGTTCCTCCTTGCACAAAGGCGGAGGTAGCGGTCCTGCTGCTGGGTTGTTGCCCTCCTACGGCCTCCTCCACATCTCCTGGTGTACTGGCCTGTCTCCTGGTAGCGCCTCCAGGCTCTGGACTCTACGCTGACAGACACAGCAAACCTTCTTGCCACAGCGCGAATTGATGTGCCATCCTGGATGAGCTCCCATGGGAATCCCGTGGGATAGGAGACAGCATTAGTAAAGATCAAATGATTGGGACGGGAGCGGGAGCTAACCATTAGGAGGGAAAATAAACGAGCAGTTGTCTTTGGAAATTTAAAACTAAGACTTTGTTATAAACTTAAAAAAAAAAAAAAAATCTTGGATCAACGCCGCCATTGTGTAGTTTTTTTCCAAGAAGCCCATACTATAATGCGAGTCAAAGGAACTACACGTCCCACAAGCCAACAGGGCTTCTGATCGATGTTTTCCACCTGCGTTTAGAACGCAGCAATGGAGGGAGCAAACGCAGGGAGAACTGGACCTGGTAAAATTGGATTTGCAACGTAAAGTCAGAAGTAAGGACTTATCTATTAAACTCGACAGAGCTGACAGGACAGTTGCAAATATTACCAAACTTCAGGAGAGTTGAATGTAGCGGTGTTAACACGCAGTATGCTGCTTGTAAAACGTGTTTAGTCATAATCAAGTACACCAGTGATTAAGGCACACTTGTAAGGCAAATTCTGGATTGAATCAGCCCTGCATCTCTTCATTCGTCAAACAAAAAGTACCATCACGTGTCAAGTCTCATCTGACCAACAAAATTGCTCGCATGTGCACTAAAGATTTAAGAGCCTTTGCGACAGTAGAGGGGAAAGGCTTCATCAAGGGAAGATATTAAATAAATACGTTGTGAAATAGAAAAAAATTTAATGTACCACTAAATGTACAATTTATTTAATACATCATTATAATTACGCCATGTCGTCTTTAATATTATACTTAATTAATCAGTGGCACATTCAATTAAATAATAGTCCATTTCATGATATAATGGTACATTTATTGTTTCTAATGATGTATTAAATAACTAAATGGTACCTTTAATATAATGGCACATTTAATGTTACATTTCTTTCATGTTACATTTACTTCACTTATGGGACATTCACAACATTTATTTATTTAATGATGATTTTATATTTTTTCCAGTTTGACCCTCCATTCTTGATGCCTGTATAGGAGGTCATGTCAGAATTTAAATCAGGTATGTTGGAGCAGACACACATCTAAAACGTGCAGGGAAGGGGTCCCTGAGGACCATGGCTGTGAACCATTGAGGTAAAGTTTCTAAATTGTGAAGGTAATGCCTTTTTGCACTTTTGTTCACCAAGTACAGTTCTCTTGCTAGGTGCATTTTTCTTTCAAGAATTTGAAACATAAAAGTAATGTCATTGTTCAAAGGAAGCAATCACTTAATAAATGAGTAAAATACAAATATGTACATTTTGTTTATTCAACTAAGATAGGCATGGTCTGTTTCCTTGTTTGATATTTTATTATTTCTTCATTATTTTCTTTTTACTTTAACTGGCCTTTACTACAGCTAAAAACAGGGACCTAACTGGTCCTTCAAAGAAATTGCCAAAAGACTAAATGAAGAAAACAAAAATGGGAGTGGGAGTCATTCTAAATGGGAGCGGGATGGGAGTGAGAGTCAATTTACCAGGAGTGCGATGGGACAGGATTTTTTTCATGCTGGCCTGGGATTAGGATGGGACAAGACATTTTTCTGTGGGAGCGGGATGGGACAGGAGAGAAAATCCACTTCCGTGTCACCCTCTACCCCACCTGCAAAACCACTCCTTTATTGAGTGTGTCTTGCTAATCACCAAAGATTTCCCCCTGTTGTCTATTCCATTTGCACAACAGCATGTGAAATTGACTGTCAATCAGTGTTGCTTCCTAAGTGGACAGTTTGATTTCACAGAAGTTTGATTTACTTGGAGTTATATTGTGTTGTTTAAATGTTCCCTTTATTTTTTTGAGCAGTGTATTTCATACATCTATTCTGGGGATGCCAAAGAGTCACTGTGATCTTCTTGCTTAAAGACACGAAACCCTTGAGTATTATTAGAATGTTTTAGGCAGTTCAGGAGGGCAGTGTTCTGCAGGAACCCATAAATCATTTTGGTGTAATCTTTTAAACACTGCATATCTTTTAGGATATGCCTAGAGCAAAAATAACCTGAGCACATTTTACATATCAAAATAAAAAAATGGGGTTGTATATATTCCACTGAAAGTGCAACTGGCACTGTTTACATTCCTTCTCTGTAATAGTGATAACACTGTATTTCAATTACTTTCCCTGGTTATGGTTGTCCTTTGTGTGCTGTGTAAGTAATCCTGAACCTTTTTATGCCCTTGTGTAAAGTCCCAAACAAGAGACGAATTTACTGCTTCAGCCCATTTTCAGTGTTGCCACTGTTGATCAAGCAAAGCAGCAGAGGTTACCACCTTCATCAATCACACTTCAATTAGTGCTGCCCAGATTGCTAATTGAAACAAGGAAATGACCTTTTGGACCTGGAGACGGGCACGCTCTGCCAGTACTGCATTCAGGGATTGATTGGTCCTCTCCTGAAAATCTTGTTTAGCAACTCTATCCGTTGCAGGACACTGGATTAAGGCAAGCTTACTGTGACATATTTGGCGTAATGGAAACTGAGAAGTTTCAATGTATATGGTGGGTATTTTTAGAAAACTGTACATAAATAGCAAAACTTACTCCTTTCAGTTATTTCACACTCTTAATATAGAATTTTAGGAGATAAATGTTGGCGGCGGTGGGTGTTTGTAACGACAAATTGCTTTTCTATCTTACATTCCCTTACAGTACCCTGCAAAACTTTCACACCTCTTGAAACTTGCTTACATTTTGTCACATTACAACCACTGATTTCACTGTATTTTTGGGGATTTTCATATGATAGACCAACACAAGGTTTTGTATAAATATGAAGTGAGAAGAATTATACTTGACTTTCAAAAAGTTTTATAAATAAAAATAAAAAAGGTGTGGCATGCATTTATATTTAGCCCTCTAGTTCTATGACGATAGTGTTACTGTGCTTGATCTGCCTGCAAAGTCACCTGACCTGAACCCCACAGAGAATCTATTGGGTATTGTCAGGAGGAAGATAAGAGACAGCAGGCCTAAAAATGCAGATGACCTGAAGGCCGCTACCAAAGCAACATGTCCTTCCATTACACCTCAGCAGAACCACAGGCTGATTATCTGCCTGCCTGGACCTGCATTTTGGGTTTTCATTATCTGTAAGCAATAATCATAAAAAATACAAGAAATAAAGGCTTTAAAAATGTCCCTCTATGTGTAATGAATCTGTATAAGAGTTTTTATGATTTTTTATTTTTTTTTTTAGCTGTACTTGTACATAAACTAAACCTAAAAATACAAACACATGTTCGAATGGTCAAGTCAGGTCCAGACCTAGGTCCAATTGAGAAGCTATGGAAAGACTTGAAAACAGATGTTTAATTGAGGTTTAATTTGCATCTAACATGACTGAGCGTTTTTTGGATAGAAAATTTGGCAAAAAATCACTAGAAAAGTCACTAAACATGCAAAGTTGGAACAATTGTACCCCTGAACACCTGTAACAGTAACTGCAACAAAAGGTGTTTTTAGAAAGTATTGACTCAGGGGGGCTGAATGCACATACAAACCACACTATTCAGGGTTTTATTTGTAAAAATATTTGAACGTTTTTGGTTGTAACATGACAAAATGTGAAACGGTTAAGAGACATTTATTCTTTTCCAAGGGACTGTCCATGTTAAACAAAAAAAAAGGTTTAGAACTCACCTTTGGCGCTCACCAGACTGCGGTTATAGCCCACTGGGCTGAAGTATTCAAACACAAACACAGTCACAGCCACGACGGTCAGGCACATCACAAACATCATGACCCAAACTGCTGGACTGTAGGGCTCTGATAAAAAAGGAAAAGGACAATTCCAAAGTTGGATTTTAGTAATAATCTTTATTGATTTATTATTTATTTATTTCCTGCTTACAAATCCAAGCTATTGGTGTTGCTTTTTTAAGACAGCTGAGAGTAAAACAGTGAACTGACACCATTTACGAATCTGTGCTACATTTTGTTGTACACATTTAGAAAAGGGGATTTAGGTGTTTGTATGGTATGCAAGAGGATTTAGTTCTAGATTACAGTTACTGGTGTATAGCTTAATGCTTATGGGAAGCGTCCTGAAATGCCTCCAAACACAGGACTCGTCTAAATAGGCCATCCTCAAAGAAAGAACTAGGAACGAGGGTGTTGACAACATGAGAGCATGCAAAATGAACGTGGAAGATCTATTTCTCACCAAGAAAGGCAGACGGTGATACTGTGCCATTGCTACGAGCTACCATGACGCTGATACCTGTCTCCACAAATGGCACAGAGAAGTCAATGATTTCGGAGCGCTCCTCGTTGATGGTGAGAGAGCCAATAGCCATGTCAGCGCGCCTGTAAAAAACCTGATGGAGGGAAAAAAAAGACAAAGAAAACAGAATAAACCACTGGAGAAAGAATGTAGTGATGCAGAGAAACTGGCCAGCAACATTTCCTGTATTTAAAACAAATGAAGTTTCATGGCTAATCTTTACTTAAGGATGACAAAGAAGTATTATTGTGCTCTCACAGCAGGAAAATTTCTCAAATTTCAGTCATGCAGCCCGTGAAGTTTTTAAGTTCTTCATTAGACTACTGACCTCAGGAAAGAGTGTGCAGTAGTGTGTAAGAACTCAGAAAGTAGCTGTCTGCAGGGAAATATATTTGTCTCATTATTTGAGCATGAAGGAGGAGCTGAACGCTCCATCTCAAGATCGCTCAAATCCAAAGTGGCTTCATAAATGTCGTAAGCAGACACAATTATACTGTAACAGTAGCTGAATGCCCTCGGGCACAGAAACACAAGCGTGAAGGCTGCTCTGCAGAACATCTGTTCAGAATGTTTCACATTTGGCTGCTGCTGGGTTTGATGTAGTTTGCCAGGTACACAGTCTCCAAACTAAAGAGATTCATTCTGTCTCAGTGAGTCATGTAGCATTACATTATTTCTTACTTTTTACTTGAAGTGTGTGTAACAGCTATTGGGAAAAGAGAATTTAAGAATGGAAAGCGTCATATATTTCAAATAAAAACTGATGGCAATTCAGATTTTGTTAAATTAAATAATGGTTAGTAGTTTTGTAAATATCCCTGTGATTATTTATATTGTTATAACTTTTGTTTGTTCACGTTAAACATTATATGATGTCGACTCAAATTCATTTCGAAAGCAAATTTAAAACAAACACATTTGACCTAAAACTTAATAATTTCATAATTTAAATTTACAATTTACAAATAATAATAATAATGACTATCATCATCAAAAAGCCCTTAAGTCTGTATGTAGAAATGTTTCATATCAACTGATTGCAACTGATTCATATTTCCATAAAATAACAAAACAGTTGACCTGGATCTGAAAATAGCAAAAAGTTTGGAAGAGTGCCAGCAAAAAGCATCTTCTCTTGAAAAGGAAAACAGCATTGAGGTTTGGAAAGTTGCATTTGAATAAAGCAATTCAGACCCTTATTGGAAAACTAACGCTAAATCCCTATAGTGACACAGTCTGGTGGAAGCATCATGTTGGGGGGAATGAATTCAGCACAGAACAGCAAACAATTGTATATTTGCAAAATGCAATTGTTGTTAAAGTTCTTGACCAAAAAATTTAAAAAGACTGAAGAAGGTATGGCTTGTAACGATGACTTGCCTTCTTCTCTCTAAAATAATAGTGCAGCATGCCTTTTTGTTTAAAGTCACATCTAAACGAACCACAAGACATCTGTAATAAGTCCTTTAGGCAGATGAGGCCAAAGTAGAGATTTTTAGCCATAATGTACAGCCTCATGTTTGGTGAAAACCACACTGCATGTCAGCATAAACACCTCATTCCAACAGTCAAGAATATGGGCCTGGTTTGCAGCCACAGGACCGTGGTACCATTGATTTGACCACAAACCTGTCTGTATACCAGAGTATTCCACAGTCAAATGTAGGGCTATCTCATTAACATCTTTGGACAAATCGGACCGAAGTAAAGAAGGTGTATTTCATTTAAAACAGTAGAGAAATCAACCTATGAGTTTCCAAGACAGGTGAAAAGGAAAAACTGATGGACATTTTCAATCACTGTATAGCTACCCAGCTTAACAAAACTTTAAAGTTTGTGGAGGGACCTTTTACAACACAGTTTTCTGACCGTTTGGCGCACATCTGCTTCAGCATTCAGCCTTACCTCCCCAATCATTCCGTTCCAAATCCCATGCACCAGTTTGCCGTGTTTTCCGTTAGTGACCAGGTAGAGGTCGAAGGAGAACTTAATGGTTTTGGACAGCTTCTTGAGGATATCTATGCAGAAACCTTTGCAGCACAGTTTGGTGTAGGACTCTGAGTGGACAGTGCTGTTAGAAAAGGAAGATAAAATAAAAAAAACCGTCACATATTTATACTTTTTTTGTCATCTTATGATCAAAGACCCACTTTGTTGCTATATTTAACTCAAGGCATCAAAGCTGTTATGCTTGTTTCGCAGAGTGAGTGCTAAATACTTCCAGGCTCTCATGCTGACAGCGACCATCGTCAGCAGCATCAAAACGAAGGACAGGAGCTTTAAGGATCATTAGCTCAAATCAATGCTGTTTAAAAGGTGTGTTTCAAAGACTTGCAAAGGAACACCAAATACACTTTTACACAGTCCCACAGAGGCCTTGGTTAAAGGTTGAGTGACTCTGCTGGCCTGCAATCAACATCTATTAAGGTCTGTTGTTTTTCCAGCTTCCTCTGTGTAACCTTGCTACTTATTGGGGTGAAAAACAAGACAAAAACATTCTTGTAAAAACAGGCAAAAGTAATCAAGCACAGAGAGAAAATATTTATTTTTAAAGTAGATGGAAAATTGGGTCAACACACGAAACGGCAACTGAAACACAGGCCAAAAATCAATGAGGCACTGCGTGTTTGTGTTCCTTACTGAAGGATATATTAAGTATGTCATCATGCTGAGTGAACATAAGTGCTGTAGAATGATAAAGACAACATGTCGAAAAAATAAATGAGCAAAACATAAACATGAAAACATGAAAAAAGTCAAGTGAGCAATTAAGATTATAGTTAATTGTTTTCCAAATTGTTAATTGTGGAAAAACGTGGCTTTGCTTCTTTCATGGGAATAACGGCGTGTTAATTAACCGCTGCAGGAGCCGACCACCTGTCGTCAACAAACACTGATTTCCATTCACCCGCGTGCTCACTAACAATCTGAAACTGGGCCGTTAACACACAAACACATGTTCACATGCAGCTCATTTTCAACTGGGAGCTTGCAGCAGTAATGTGTTTATGTTTCAGTGTGTGGTCTTCAAATAAAAACGCATGGAAATACATAAGAAGAGGATGAGGCAGCTGGACCAGGAAAGAGGGAAGGAAATGGTAAATGTGTGAAAGGAAACACATGATAAACACCCAGACGAATACAGACAGGGCAGCAGCTTCATTTGGTGCGAAAGGAGGGCAAGAGGAAAAGAGGACAAGAGGAAGAAGATGGAGCAGGAGATGAAAATGTGACTGATGGGATCCTACAGCAACTGAAAAGGAAAACCAAAGTTTTTCCAGTCCTTGAGCTACATGATGAATTCTCAAAGCAAATGATCACTGCAGTCATTTTCCTTACATAATCAAAAATCTAATTATAGTAATGTTTCTAATTTATCCAATACCCGCTTTAATTTAAAATTAAGAAGCCAAATGAATAAGATTACTTTATAGAGTAAATGTTAGACATAAACTAGGTACGGAACACCAAGGTTTTAAAAGCCTAACATGCTGAGAGTTTGTTCTTGAACAGATTGTCAAGATATAATCGTGGATTGGAGGGTGTTCTGGTTTTAGAACCTCAGAGTTTTAACTGTGCTTTTGCTTGATGGTTTTAAATTTTATAAGCAGGTCAGTGCAGTATTCCAGTCTAGATTCTACCATCTGAGGTTTATCACTAAAATCAAGCCCTATCTAATTCATAGTGCCATTGAAAAGGAGTTTAACTCTTTCATTGCCTCTAGACTGGATCTGCGACTCTCTCTATACCGGGATGAACAATTTCCTTCTTTGTCACCTGCAGCTAGTCCAAATGGCTGCTGTCCTTCTGCTAACTGGTGAAAGACGACATGAGCACATTACTCCCATATTGTTCTCCCTGCACTGGTATCCTGTACATTATAGAATTGTTTGTAAGATTTTGCTTCTTGTTTTTAAATGTTTTAAAAGTCAGGCACCTCCTTACTTACACAAGCATGTTACCAGCAGAGCTCTGTGGTCAGATAACCTACTAAGTTTTTATGTTCCTGGGACTCATCTTCTGAGCTGAGCGAATAGACAGGGCTTTCTTTGTTGCAGCTTCCAGTCTTTGGAATGATCTTTTACTCACTGTAAGGATGGCCAAGACTTTGAATTATTTAAATTTTCTTCTAAAGACTCGTCTTTTTAACTTGGCTTTTACTTCTAGTTAAGCAGAAGAAACCTGCTGGTTTTATAAATAGTTGTTTTAGCTGCTCTAACTCTATTAGTTTTACTGTAGATGGTGCATTTCAATGTGTATTTCATGTAATTTTCCTTTTATTTTATGAACCTGTACAGCACTTTGGGTTACTTTGGGTGTGGAAAGCACTTTATAAATACAGACTGATTGATTGATTGATTGATTGATTGATTGATTGATTGATTGATTGATTGATTGATTGATTGATTGATTGATCGATCGATTGATCGATTGATTGATTGTTTGATTGATTGCTTGATTTGGACTAACAAGAACAATCTCAGTAAATTCTAGTATCAAGTATCAACAGGCTGACAGAAATTTTAAAACAGTAGTGCCACAGACTTTGTCAGTCTGTTTTGTTGTTCCATAAAAACAAACAATAAAATGTTTTCATCTATTAGCAATGCATGATTGGTTAAAGCATACAGTTCAATTATGTGTTGCATTTTTACTCAGAAGCTGAATTTTCCAATCAATAAAAATGTAGCATAAAGTCTAGCTGGAAAGCTTTAGGTTTCCTACCACAAGCTCAAAGTCAAATATGGCTTTCTTGCATATAAATATGAAATTATTAGTACTTTCGTTATTTTTTATTGCATTAAAGTTTTCACAGACAGTACTCTATGATCTTATTGAGTAAACATGCAGCTAGAGTGTTTTAATAAGTTTAAAATGCAGGTAAATACATTTTCAGCTTGAATTGTTAGTAGTTAGCTTGGTCACTTTCAAACTAGATGCTCTTGAATTTTTTTGCTGCACTTCTCTTTTGTGAAGTTTCTGATGAAGCAAATCAACATGCTTGATCATCTTTTTGGTTGTTGGTGCTTATAGCTCAGCAACACAATTAGTTTATTCGTATTTACCTTGTTTCCACGTTTAATATTCTTCTTCTTGGAAGGGGTCAGAAGCTGAGCTTTTGCTGCTCATATGTTCATACTCTCTCTATAGATTATACACTAGGTTCTGACATCCTGTTTAAGCTTTTCTTATTCCTGGGTAAATATATTCAAGGAGCTAGGAACTCTCTTTTCCATCCACAGATAGCACTGCAGGCTCAGGGCTTCTACGTTTACCCGTGTGTCTCTCCTAGATAAAGCCACAGCTGCTGATGCCATTAGTATTACTCAGAAAATACTTCAGGACGAATTCTTCTTTGTTTTTGTCTGTGTCTGCCCTGCCCTTTCAAACCCCATGAAGTCATAGCAGTTGTTTGCATTTACTGAATCTGGTTCTGATGGAGGTTTTTTCTTGTTAAAAGAGAGTCATTCATTTTCTCTGTCACCACATGTTAGTCAGGATGAAGGACTGCTGCAAAGTCAACGACTCAATGCAATCAGCTGGATTTTCTTAGATAGGTAACCTATACCAGTTGGCATTATAAACTGAATTTGATTGCATTGTATTATTACTAGGATCAAATTGGAATGTACAGTACATGTCACTGAAACAGAATCCATCTATTTTGTTGGATTATGTTGGAAGGATTTTATTATATATTTCTGGACATGAACTGGACCTGTTTGCCTTGCAAGTTTTTTAGTGATGGCATAGTGTGCTATATAAATATGCTAGACCGACTTTAACTGAAATAAGTCTGCCATTTTTTCTGAATACTACAACTGGCAGCCCAAGTACCTCCAGGTTCTAAATCAAACTGTCAGGTATCCAGGAGTTGTGTTCTTGTGGGGTGTTATTCTGTTTGGAGTCACTAGGTTCTCCACTGGAGATGGTCACAGGTGTGCTTCTGGATCAATATACTCCCACATTTTGTGGGAGTATATTAGGAGCTGGCCGCCAGTCTGGCTGACATTCTCCTCTTGTTTGTTCCTTGTTCAAGACTTCCCTGCGCTGACTCCAAGCTTAAATCTGAGTGTTCCTGGATCTCAAGCCTCAAGCCATCTACCTTCAAAAAATAACATCTGGATATACATTCCCTCTGCTGGCAGCCTTTAGGCTCCTCATTTTCCTCACCTCTGTGCAACCTATCCGTCCTCAAATGTTCACCTCAAGACCTCTACCCCCTGCTGTTTCATTGCCCTCCTTCTCCACCACACACCACACCAGCCTCATCCCCAGATTCCACACATTTCCCTGGCGTTGTCACCTACATCTACCGCTAAGCCTCCACTATTCTTGACTCCATTATCACCTGGTCATATTATCTCCACTCACATCTCTTCACCTCCCCAGTGATGCTGCAATCTTATGTTGCAGATAAGTTTCCAGTAAGGATCAAGATTACTCTAACCACATTCATCATCGTTTTCAATAAACCTTTAAATCTTTCTTGTCTCCAGAGAGTGTTAGTGCATGTGGGTCAGACAATTAAACAAAACCATAACACAAACTCTAACAAAGCTGGACGGTTTATGTTCCCTAATTATTGAAACTAGGACAGGACAAGCTTCCAATCCTTATCTTGTGACAAGAAAGTTGTTTCTTTTTCATGACAAGAGTTTAATTTTGGCCTTATACCTAGAAAGCAGATTGATAACTTAATTTGTTTACATAATGTCAACATAAAAAAGATCCTCGTCTCATGAAAACTACAAATAATGTTGAAACCACAAAACTAAAAGAAGTGCTTTTATCACAAATACACTCTCACTCATTATCTCCAGAAAGCAAAGCTTGTTTTTCTCAAGTTAATATGCTACCACTGGAAAACAAGCTGTGTGGTTTTATTAAGAAAACAGAATACTCTAGACAAAATCATATCTAATTTAATCATAGAAGTACAGCAATCCACAGCTTCTGTATTCATTTAGAGAATTTTGAAGTGTCATATTACATTTATGTTTACAGCTTTATTCAAACTGCTAAATAAAAAATATATATCTGCATATTTACGAAATCAAAGCATTACTATTCTAAGGTTTTATTATGAGTCAATTTAATAAATATAGTAAAGTATTTAAGCTCCATGCAGTGCTCAGAGTTGGTCAGTTCTGTTATTCCAACTTGTTTTACTCTGATGTCAGTTTAAAACTATGCAATCCTTACATCTGCAGAGCACAGCAAGGTAAGGTGCAACAGAGCCTTCAAAATAGAAATGATCAATGTCTCCAGCAAGTTCCTAAAATAATATGTTTAGTGTTTAATTTATAGTTGTCGAAAAATACCTGTAACTGACTGGAATCATTTTAGACAAGGTTGTTTGTGTTTTTTATTCTCAATATATACAGATTTAGTGCAGCGCTATACAACATAATTTCTCATACAAAGTATTCATAGACACCCTGTCTACTTTTAAGGCTAGGCTTAAAACTTTCCATTTTGGCAAAGCTTATAGTTAGAGTGGCTTATCCTGAGCTATCTTCCTTATTTTTACCTCCATCTTCTTCCCTCCCTGTTGGATGGAGTAAGGGGGAGTCAGGTTACCCTTTAAACCCGGGCCATTTATGGTTGAGGTTTTTTTGCTACCGTATGACCCCTCTTTTTCCCAATGGTTATTCAATTGACAGGGAGGGTTCCCCAATCGTTGGGGTTTTTTAGTATAAAATGGCCATCAGGGGTCTGAGGGAAAAAACTGTTTTTTTTTAAAGGTAGGTTTAAAAAATTTTCCTTTTTTAAATTTTATAGTTAGATTTTTTGGTTAGGTTTCCTGGCTATTCTGTTTTTATGCTGCTATAGGTTTAGGCTGGGAGGACATAATGACCACTTTCCCCCTCTTCGCTACTTCTCACACTCTCCCCCAATTTGATTTTTGCTGTTATTTCATTTAAAAAACTAATTCTCTCTCTTTTATCTTCCTAGAAGCTTCACTGGGCCCGACTCTGTGTCTACCTGTGACACCTTTCGGAGAGGGCAACGTCCCAACTTCTTTGGCAAAAACTTAATGGTCCCCTCTACCCATGATCCACATCGCCCCGTTTTCAGTGTTTTTAACCCTTTCTCTCTCCGAATGGCAATTGCGAGTTTTATTATACTAATTTTATGTGCTCTCTTTCAGACTCTAACCTTGAAAACTGTCTCAGAGTTTATCTGTTCTTTCTTTCTAGGTGAAACAACTAAAGGAGCTACAGGGGTTGGACAATGACACTGAAACACCTGGTTTTAGACCACAATAATTTATTAGTATGGTGTAGGGCTTCCTTTTGCGGCCAATACAGCGTCGGTTCGTCTTGGGAATGACATATACAAGTCCTGCACAGTGGTCAGAGGGATTTTAAGCCATTCTTCTTGCAGGATAGTGGCCAGGTCACTACGTGATACTGGTGGAGGAAAACGTTTCCTGACTCGCTCCTCCAAAACACCTCAAAGTGGCTCAATAATATTTAGAACTGGTGACTGTGCAGGACATGGGAGATGTTCAACTTCACTTTCATGTTCATGAAACCAATCTTTCACCAGTCTTGCTGTGTGTATTGATGCATTGTCATCCTGATTCACGGCACCGCACTTCAGGATACAATGTTTGAACCATTGGATGCACATGGTCCTCAAGAATGGTTCGGTAGTCCTTGGCAGTGACGCGCCCATCTAGCACAAGTATTGGGCCAAGGGAATGCCATGATATGGCAGCCCAAACCATCACTGATCCACCCCCATGCTTCACTCTGGGCATGCAACAGTCTGTGTGTTACGCTTCTTTGGGGCTTCTCCACACCGTTACTCTCCCAGATGTGGGGAAAACAGTAAAGGTGGACTCATCAGAGAACAATACATGTTTCACATTGTCCACAGCCCAAGATTTGCGCTCCTTGCACCATTGAAACCGACGTTTGGTATTGGCATGAGTGACCAAAGGTTTGGCTATAGCAGCCCGGCCGTGTATATTGACCCTGTGGAGCTCCCGATGGACAGTTCTGGTGGAAACAGGAGAGTTTAGGTGCACATTTAATTCTGCCGTGATTTTGGCAGCCGTGGTTTTATGTTTTTTGGAGACAATCTGGGTTAGCACCCGAACATCCCTTTTCAGACAGTTTCCCTCTGCGTCCACAGTTAATCCTGTTGGATGTGGTTCGTCCTTCTTGGTGGTATGCTGACATTACCCTGGATACCGTGGCTCTTGATACATCACAAAGACTTGCTGTCTTGGTCACAGATGCGCCAGCAAGACGTGCACCAACAATTTGTCCTCTTTCGAACTCTGGTATGTCACCAAAGTTGTGTGCATTTCAATATTTTGAGCAAAACTGTGCTCTTACCCTGCTAATTGAACCTTCACACTCTGCTCTTACTGGTGCAATGTGCAATCAATGAAGACTGGCTACCAGGCTGGTCCAATTTAGCCATGAAACCTCCCACACTAAAATGACAGGTGTTTCAGTTTCATTGTCCAACCTCTGTATATGCAATATAAAAATACATCTAGCTTTTTTTTTTTTTTTAAATCTGTGTTATTGTGTAGGTCCTTAAATATCACCCCCATCCTAAAAGCAGTTGCATATATGTGTAATAAGACTTCAAATACGTCTAAATAATTCCAGACTTCCAGAAATAGGGTGCAACTCCTCCATCTACCCCTGTCAAAAACTCAAACAACCCAGGAGCATCGTAATTAGTTGCACCTTCTGCTTAAAACCGTTCCTGACAGCCACAGACTTACCATTCTGTGGAGGCTGACTCTGAAGTTTATATTGTCATCATGAAGGAAGGCATCAGCATACTGGTCCTGTGACAGACAATCAAATACAAAAGTATTCAAGCTGTGGATGCTTATAGAATATGGACAGATGAAAATGTTAAAACAGAGGAGAAGCTCCCACCTCAGCGATGCACGTGAGGATGATCAGGCACAGTCTGGCACTGTTGAGTCGATGCTCATCTGTAAAAACACAAAAACCTCTTATCAAGCAAACAGAAAAAAAAAACAACTGAACAAAACGTGACAAAATAAATATATGTGTTCTGGTTTTTAGGCAACTTTGATTCCAACACACTAAAAATGTCCCCACTGATAGATACTTTGAACACTTCTACAGTTTTCCAAGAGCGTTTAAAGAGAATCAGAGCAGGAATTTTATTAATCTGTGAAAAAAAGTTGCAAAAGCTGCTAATAAGAACCTCTGCAGACACTAATTGAAAATGCTGCTGTATACTGACAACTGGGTTGCATTCACAAATGTTCTCTGGCAACATTGAAAATGCAAGGAAAAATAACCTCATTTGGTTCAAACTACAGATGAAACAGTTACTGGCAAATGGGAAAGGTCTTCATGCCAGAAGGGATATTTAGCACATAAGAGCACAGTAATAATGACCATCTTGTTTTTGCCTTTAGGACATTCAGAAGGAAAGTTGCCGTCTCCCCCCAGCTGCCCATTTATAGTAGGGAGAACAAGTATTTGATACACTGCTGATTTTGCAGGTTTTCCCACTTGCAAAGCATGTAGAAGTCTTTAATTCTTATCATATGTACTCTTCAACTGTTAGTGACAGAATTCCTCCAAGCCTGACATTTCTGCTTAAAATATCCTTTTTTTTATTGATCTTATGTAATGTGCTAATTTTGTGAGACTTTTGGGTTTTATTATCTTTAAGTCGTAATTATCAAAAGTACAAAAAATTAAGGATTGAAATTATTAACTCTGTGTATAATAAATCTATATAAGGTATGATTTTCACTTTTTGAAATGAGTGACAAAAAATACTGAACTTATTTAGGATATTCAATTTTTTAGCTGTGCCTGTGCTCATACCGCTACAACTACTACTATAACTAATATTATTTACATTTGTCCTAATATTAAACTAATACTATTATTACTACTATTGCTAACAATAACATTTACAGCAGGAAAACAGCACATGCAACATGCCTTCCATCTTGTGATAACACTTTGTCACATATTTTTACCACTGTTTCAACAATTTGCACACAATAATGATGATGCTAATTTTTCATATCATTTAAATCTATGAAGCTCAGTTTTAATTTGTCCATTTTTCTCTTGCAGGTTAGACTCTACACAGGGCTCTCCCCCATCTTAAACATGAGCATCACTGTTTGTTTGTTTTAACTGACCTGCTCATCCTCAGTTATGAGTTAATGCTTCTGTAGACTTGGTTTTTAAAAAAAAACCTAAAGGACTACATCTAAGATGGGTTCTGGCTTTGAACCTGGGCAGGAAGTGCATCACTCTGAAAGGGTTATTATTTGCCTCTGCTGTCCAAAACAATTAAACACTGTGTGACTATTTAAAAGAAAGAGACAGTGAAGATAAACAGGCAGTAGAATGAAGAATGATTTGAGACAAAGGAAAAAAAGAGGACACCAGGCGTTCTGTTTACCTTTAGTATCCTGCATTACGATAGAGGCATACTTGAGGAAGGTAATAAGAAGGTTGCTGGTCTGCAGGTTGGGATCCAAGGGCAGTTCTGGATTGTTCATCACTGCACAATAAACATATAAATTAAACCTCAAATTAACTTCTAGTAAATATGATAAAAAGGACTGTGCAGCCAATAGAAAGGAGGTTTTTACTGACAATAAGAACTAAACTCAGAATGCAGCTGAAAAGCAAACATAACAACTGCAGCTGGGTTATATCGCAGGGTCCAGACACTCATTCTTAGGCTACCAAAGGTCCAGAAGGAGAGACAGAAAGTACAGCTATTTAGGACATGTGATTACAAACATCTGTGTGCGTGACCGTGTCCGGTCTAAGTAAAAGCTTGCATGAGATGGCATAAAGGCAACCTGCATGTGGCACATTCATCTGAGTCTGAAGCTAAATGTAAATATTTTATAAGAGAAAAGGTCTCTGGAAAGCAGTAATGGAGGAAGCGGACGGCAGAGAAAGGAACACCTTTTAACAGTAAGAGCACGTGTGCATTGGAAATGACCTTCTTTTGAACATGTTAGCTACAAGCCCCCACTTCCACAAAACCTGTATTGACAGCCATGCAATCTTTTCCAAAGAAAGGAATCATTATGTAATAATCTGGTTTTTACCACATCGGAAACCCACAGGAGCACTTTTTGTGATGCATAATTCACTTCTATGTGTATAATATTAAGGTGTATAAAAACTTTGCTTTTTCTTAGGTTTAAGTGTGACTGTAACAGCCCAGAGTATAGTCAGCAATTCTTTAAAATGCAATAAAAAGATTCAACAGAAATGAAAAGACATGCACTTTTGCATTTTAAATATATCGGCTTTATTAGTCTGGCTTCAATTCTTTAAAAAAAACAAGGCTGGGAAAAAAAAAAAATGTATCCAGAAATGGATAAAACTGTCCTTTCTAAAAACCTGGGAGGACTTTCAAATGTCACATATTTTAGGGAAGAAAGAACATGTGAAACAAACCGACTTTGCTTACAAGCAGTTAAAAAGCATGTCTTTGTAAAACAAACAAATACGGTTAAATTGTTACTTTCTACTCCAGCTCATATGCGAAAAATGCATTTTCAATTTTTAGCAAATCTAAATATAGAAATCAATGTTTAGTCAAAACTAAGCCTGAATAGTTGGCAAGGAACATGATCCCTGCAAAAACAGAAAACAAGTCTAATCAAACTCCTTAAGAAACTATTTAAACAGTTTTAAAGATGTTAGTCTATCCCAATCAGATAGAACAAGTAAAACCAGAAATGCTGATAAAAACACAGATTTAATCTCTCTTTTAGAAGAACAAAAAAAATAAAATAAGTGAGAAAAAACAATTTTTTGGGGAACTGTTCACTAATTTATGCAGTTAAAAAAAATGTTTTAAACGCAATGTTTCAAGCTGTCCAAACATTGTCACAACTTCTGTCACTGTGTGCATGACAGCGAGCAGCTTACCGTCTAGGGAGGGCGGCGTCGTGCCGAGGGGAGTTGTTGGTGTTGTTGGAGTGGGAGTGGTGGGCGTGGCTGCGATGTCAACCTCAGGATGGCTCTGTTAACAGACCAGAATCACATCAAGGTTCTGTTATGTGAAAGGCAGGAATGACTGCATGGGCCCAATAATGTTCAAGCCTAAGTAAAGACTACAGACAAAGAAGATTGATACATTACTGTGAAGAATAGGGAGCTCAAAACATTTAAAAATGATTTATTACTTCATCAGCTAAATGTCATTTGAGATGCCCTTAATGGCTAACTTGCCCTAAGAAGCAAACATACATGTCACAAAAACGTCATGTTACCCCACCTGCGCCAACACTGTGATGAAGTTTCTGTTCAGGTGGATCGCCTCGTAAAGTGCCAGTAGAATTGCCTCATTTGTCCTTAAAGTTGAAAAAGGAAAATATTCCAGGTGAGCACCTTTGACTATGAAATGAAAGAGAGTTTTTTTTTAGGTAATCTTGGTTAAAACAGTTAAACTCTGTGCAGATACAAAGAACTGGCCTCATCTTCAGTCAGATTGCCACACTGATACAACCAAGGCAAAAGGCCAGATATCTACCAGCCACAGCAGTTTCATTATGGAACATAACAGCTTCAGGAGTTCAAAATAGGGTGCATACTGGTTTTTTTTTGTAGACTAGAGAGCAGTATTTCACAGAAAAACAACCACCAGGGAGAACTAGGCGCTGTGATTTCGGGAGCAGATGGCGAGATGAGCATTTAAATCCAACTAAAAGTTTTGCAGTTTTACTTGATTTAAAGTGAATAGCAGATTCAGATGGTCAATATGTATAGAGTTTAGAGAAAGCCCGTCACTGAGAGGCTTGGAAGAAAGCCTGCTGCAGGCAGACCGTGACCTGACAGAGAGATCTAAGATCACAGTTCTGCATGAGAACAAAAACAGGTACTTTGAATGAAAATTACATAATAGATGCTATATCCAGTATACAGTATTTATACTATATATAGACAACTGAAAACAGCCTGAGCTGCTGGAGGCTCTGGGTCATAAACAAACCAATTTGTGTCCATGTACTATTTCATATCACTTTATTTTTATTTGTAAAGAATTATAGAGATAAACATTCCTAAAAAGGTTCAAATCTCACAGAACTGAACAATTAATTACTTTCTAAAGACTTTTTTTGCACCCTATTCCCACTGGTTGTCTTTCTGATCCCTGCATGAACCAGTTGACCTTTATAAACATGACAGATCATGACACCCAACCGACAATAACTCTGTGCAAGTATTTATTTATTGCAGTCACATAACCACAATTCCTTACAGCAGACTATGAGATGATAAAGAATTACTTTAAATTAGTGGTTGAGAAGTTTTACGAAAGCTTCAAAAGGCGGATACAAACTGACACATGTAAGAGCAAACTAGCTCATGAAAAATGTCTCTTCTACCTAAAAAAGTTTTACTTGATAATCTCTGACTGGTTTGTTTACAGTTATATGAACAGAGAAATGCATTTAAATTGGAGTCATTAAATTCTTCACTAACAAAGTAGGTCAAAGGTCTAAAATACTGCGGCAGCAACAAGATCCCAACGGGATCACCAGAGACCATGTGGCCTAATTCAAATATTGAACTTACTGTACAGAGAGTTTCTCATCAACATCTGCTAT
Organism: Crenichthys baileyi; assembly: GCA_036173005.1. NCBI lineage: Eukaryota > Metazoa > Chordata > Actinopteri > Cyprinodontiformes > Goodeidae > Crenichthys > Crenichthys baileyi. The sequence goes on from JAHHUM010000899.1 coordinate 608,157, forward strand.
AAACATGCTGCCCACCTGTGGATAAAAGGACAATGGCCTAATCAAATAAGTCATGAAAAAAAACATTTTTATTGTAAAACTATGAGATAAAAGTGGAACCTACCATACTAGTGAGGGTTGAGAAGAATCCACCCTGGTTCTCTTCCTCTTTATCTTTGTATTGCCTAAAAAGTAAAAAAGAACCAATAGAAAATGGGGAAGTTTCAGTAGTATAAACAAAAGGTGAGACACACAACAGCAGAAACAGAGATCAGTGTTTACAATCAAACACATTCACAAGAATACTCTACAGCTCCCAGCGTATTATCTAAGGGCTGTTCAATTTAAACACAAAACAACAGGCTGTTAAAAGCCATCATCCATCACCCTGATATTTCTGTCTTTGCATGCAGACAGACAGAACCTTCTTCACGAACAGAATTTTAATTTCCACACACCACCTCATCTGAAAGAAACACTACAGACCACCAAAGCAAACTGCCAGATATAAATAACTTAAGAGGCCTTGTATTGTATTTGTCCTCTTTCAGAGCAGAAATAGAAACATTGATGACGCCAGCAGCCTCAACACACCTGTTATATTCTGTCAGAGCTTGGTGAAGGACCACACCCATTCCCTGGGAATAAAATAAAATGAGCCATCCAGTAATTATATATTTAACAATCTATCTGATGAAAATGTCACCCGCTGCACCAGACCTGCTTCTCATTATTATGCTTTACTGAAGAAACAGTGAGCAACAACATACTTACATCGAGTGTCGGCTCATCATCCACAATGGAGAGCTTCACAATGTACGGATTTACAGACTAAAACAAAAAAAAGAATCAGTGAAAACCCAGATATTATACTTCAGCTTCTGTCACACAGTTTCTTATCTAAGCATGTATGTTGGTGCATCAAATAGGCCAGACCTTAAGAAATGAAGGGCATTTTGTGAAATAAGATCATTAACCAATCGTAGTTTGTATACAAAGTATGTCCATTGTATTCTGCTATTTAAATTGCCCTTGTATTAACATGGGCAGATTCACAAAGTGCTTAAGTGTAAGGACAGGGTATATTGCGTGTGGAACCACTTGGATTCAACATGCAGATGTGACTGAATCTTCATCGGCACCGAATGAGCGTCTGCATAGTGTAGCACGAGATTAATAACGGTACTATTGGGTAACTGCTACAACATTTGTGCAGCCCTCAAGAAATTCAATGGCCTAGGCATGAGCTTTATAAACTTCTAACATTCTTAACCCAATGCTGATTTAAAAACCACGGATGAAAAGCTAAGCGCCTTACTGAGGACAGGTGTGTGTATAATTGTTTCTTTTCTTTTTTAAATTAAAGCAATTATATCATTTATATCAAGCCAGCGAAAACTCCAACCACCCTATGTTTTAAATTAAAATGACTTTAAGCAATTATGTTTTTATTTTATCAGTGTACCTCAAATGGTAAATGGAACGGACTGAACTTATATAGCGCTTTTCCAGTCATACAGACCGCTCAAAGCGCTTTACACTAAAGCCACATTCACCCAATCGCACTCACTAACGCTCACACATTCATACATCGATACGCAGATCGGTAGGTAACATTGAGTGCCTTCCCCAGGGGCACATTGACATATGGCAGGAGGAAGCTGGAATCGAACCCACAACCTTCTGATTGCAAGACGACTACTCTTCCCTGATTAACTTCGTATGGGATATTTCTTTCACATGTTGTGGCCTGACAACTCCGCTTGTGTCTGAAGGTAGCACCTGCTGCAGAAACATTGTACCTGCTACATCGTGCTTTTTAATTTTTATTAACACCACCTCAGTTCGGCTCAGGCCCTCAATGTGCTGGAGTGATCATTTAAATACATCACAGGTCATTGTTTGGTCTTAGATAACCAGAGTAGACAGGAGTTGAGTCAAACCATAGCATGTTATAAATAAGCATTTCTATATTCAATCCCATACATGTAATGACATAAAACGTGATTTTTGGCAGGATAATGGCACTTTTGAAACCAAAAACTGCTAGCTCACATTTTTATAAATTCTAAAATATATAGATCTGATGCTCTTATCGTTTATATCTATAAATTTTCCATTAAACCTGCACCTATTCTAACTCTTTTTAGTCGGGCTGTTTTCAGCATTATGGATACCAGATATTGTTCTTGTTCTGTTTACTGAACATTAAACCAGCAAACCAAAAGTTAGGTTTTAATCAAAATCTCACAATGTGTTTAGTTTTAGAACCGCCTACCTGCAGAAATAAAAGCATTAATGTATAAAAAAAAAGACACTACAGCACACATATGAATATTATTATCACCTCATATTTTCTGTAGTTGACCAGGAGCGCCAGAAGAACCACAGCATCATAACCATGCTGCCCTCTACTGGATGGATCAGACAGAATCTGAGTAGTGGGAGAGAAGGTAAAGAACCGATTAACCAAACCAAGGGCATGGAGTGTATTAACAATTATCCAAAATCACAGTTTAACCTAATTACTTACTTGTAGAATAGCTTCAAAAATGCTATTGATCATCACATATTCCAGAATTGTGTTCTGGCTTATATTATCTGTTACCTGGAAATACAATTTTTGCACATTCAAGCGACATGTTGCAGCAGCACAAGAAACATGTAATTAAGCACGTTACCCTGGAATTTATGCCTTTCTAAACCCGACCCATTTTTCTCACCGTCACTAAACACAGTAACAATTTTAGACAAAGGCTCTTGAGGCTCTCTGAGCTGTCTCCACAAAGAAGGCTGTCCAATCTCTCCATCAGGTCCTGAAGGAGACACAAACTACCTGAATAAACTCAAACATAACAGCTTAAATCAGTCTTAGATTTTTACTCCAATTTCCTGCACAGATGGCTTCCCTTTTTAAAGGTGATTTATCACAGACCTTCATCCTCTGCTCAGCCTTGTCAAAGCCCATGAGCATGTTAATAATGTCGAAGCCGGATGCAGACTTGTTTTTCTGATGAACCCCTCGGAAAAGTGCACAGAGTGTCTGGCAGAGAGATGAGACAAGGGTGAATAATCTAAAATCATTCCTGAATATACAAGTTTGTTGTAACACTGACATGTTAATATAACAGAATTTTGTTAATTTCATATAGTGCAGATAAATTTTAAAACTGTTGGAAGTTCTAGAAACAAGTTTCTTTTTCTTTTCATTTTGAACAGAAAATTTCATGTCTTTTTCATGACGCAAGTGTTGTTATATTAAAAAAAGTCTAAATTAAGCAACTTAGAGCAAGTTCTCTAATGCCTAATCAACATTCAGATTTGATGATCACCTAATGGGAAGCCACCCCTAGGCACCAGTTACCTGCAGGGCGTTGACCACTTTGATCTGGTGCTCCTCTCCAAGAGCCTGGACACAGTGATGAAACAGAGAGTTGATGTTGTCCTGAATACGTTGGACTTCTTCCCCATTTACGCTCTCCAGTTTGGACTCCAGATACTCCAAGTTTACCTGAAACAAGAGAGTGTAGAAAACTGGGGCAAAAAGAGTTTGAAAAAGAAGCAACCTGGTGACAATTTCACAATACAGTCTTTTAAAAACAACAAGTTGCCTAATCTGTTATAAATACAGTAAACCAGAGCAGCACAATCCATGCATACTATGCCACCTGGCATATCGATACACCGTCACGCTGCGGCCCAATCAGTGCAGGGTTTGTTTGGACTGTGTCTGATTGGAGTGAATCAGCATTTCCTCGTTTAGCTTGAACACGGTAACAGGTATTGCAACTGCTTTTGACACCAGTCTTCTCTACAAACCACTATTTTCTATTAGTCTTCACCACCCCTTTAGCTAATGCTAAAAACGCTAATGCTAGCTGAGAGCTTTCCAGACATGTCTGCACACATTTCCGCTTTCTGTACCTTCATGAGGAACAGCTCATCCCAGAAGCGAGGGTTATTTTTGGCTGGGTCTTCTTTCTAAATCAGCATAAAAAGGACACTGTTGCCAACACTTGGACATTTATTCCTTTCTGAAAAAATGTACCAGTGCTGTTCGTCCACTGTTATACTCACAGCAAAGATCTCATCGTACATAAGAACCACCTTTTCTTTCAAAGGTTTTTTGGAAGATGATGTCCTCCTCAGCAGCCCTGCTTTCTTCTCAACTTGAGACATGACTAGGTCTGCAAAGAGAGAGGAAATTAAGTTAAACAATATGCAAACTCAGAGTGGTGTCCACCAACCTTGTAACTAACATGGTTTATTATTAAAAAATGCTGGGAAAATATTTGACCTACATGTTATTAAAATGTGCTAGAATAATCTTTTTTTTATATAACAAATGAGTCTTTATGCAACAGGATAGAGGTGGTTAATTATTTTGGATGTATGGATCATATGAACCAAAATCTCAAGCAGCCTTGACGCCATTCAACATCTTGAGCTCTTTATCGGGTACTCAACCTGTTTCTAAACATTTTCTCAATGTGAAAAAATGACTGTAGGACAAATTCAGCATGTGACTATACTGCCAATTCCAGCATATGAACTATCAGGTGATAAGTATAGTGGCAAGAAACAATCACCATTTAAATTCCACACTCCTTTTTATTCATTGTTTCACCGGCCTCGCCCACAGATTCTGGGGCATGGAAAAAGACATTTCTTTCATAATGTAAAGTGACAGCATCACAATAGAGCATTACTGACACTTCAAAAGGCGCAAAAAAACTGAAACTATTTTTTGTCCCACAAACAAAGCCTAAGCAAACGTTGTGCAACACATTGTTATTATTAATGGCTTACTTAAACAAAAGTAAGTATTTAACAATCACATCTTATTAGGCCTGGATGGTGTCTTGAGACACCACAGTCCCATATCGAGTCAACGCGCTGCAAAGCACCAAATCAGCTCTACTGTCCAACACAATATTGTGCAGAACTGCATCAGCCAAAAACAGGTGTCACACGCTTTCTCTGACGCATACAGCAGAGTTCCTCCAGCTGATTCAAGGCAGACTTCAGAAACCCTCAGGTAGCAGTCCACAGTGGCCTCTGTCAGAATGCATTCTAGGCGTTTCGACACTATTCTTCTCTTCTTTATAGGCGGTTCTGGATTTCTGCAAAACTTCATGGGACAAAATCAACCTTATTGACACTGATCAGGGTGAATAAAGCAATCATTTTAATCCAAAAAATCCTGACTTCCTGTGCACAATTACACAAGATATTGCCATAGGTATGTTTGATAGGTGAGGACCAGCATACTGATTGGGTAAACTGATGGGCACAGCTGTGACCATATGGGGCAATCTTCATATGTCACAATATTTACATGGGTGGTATTGTTAAAAATTATGTAGATCAGTGCAAATCCCATAATAAAATTACATTGTAACAATATTATTGTGTCCTGCTTATCTAAATAATATTTCTATAATATTCTGCATGTTTTAGGCTTCCAAAAAAGGTAAAAGTTTTAACCTAAAATTATACACACGGGTCATTAATATGTACGATTTTTAAGGAGCTGTATTGCTGTGCTGAATGCTAAATAAATTCAATGTTTTAGGAGCCTATTTACCACAAGCGCTGTGCTCAGAGGACATGTTTTCAAGACCAAAATGTATTTGGGATATTAAACAAAGGACTGCACAATATTAATGGGAATTAATGAAATATATTAACATCTGTAACTTAATTAAAAGCAGCAATTCAGCAACAGGCAAGACACGTTATCGTTGGTTACATTACAAAAACTGATTCTCTCAGTTGTCTCACGTAACCTATTAGGATCATTAAGCTACTAGCAGTGACGAATTACTTTTTTGTTTATTTATTTCACTCAGGGTTGTAGTAAAGCACAGCACCAACCTTCTCAGAGCTACATTGCCAAACAAAGTTAATATTTTACAGACTTTTAATAATTTAAAACCGCAAGGGCCCTTTCTCAATGGTTGTATTAGCTGAGTTATAGTTACCAGAGAAGTCGGTGACTGCACACAGAAGTATGTTGGTTATTTAACGGCTTGTGTTGATGAAATAAATACTGATGAGTCCTAGTTGGAATTAGCTGCTAGCTGCCTTAGATGCATTAGCTACATGAGCCAGTGCGGTCGAACTGGTTAATCTTATTTTAACAGCAAAAAGCGAACGTATAACCATCAACACTTTCAACCAACAGAACAACCATTTACAAGCGTGTTAAATCACAAACTGTAATCTTATTCAGGTCTTTAAAAATAGATTTTTCGGGGCTTTAGCTAACGTTAGCTAGCTAATTCCGATCATTATTTATGTTAGCGCAAGCACTGATTTAACGGTTACGAGCTGCCAAACGAAATGCATGATTAATGGTCAAATGCCAATGTTTTATTGTCTATATACGTCTATTTCTATAAACGTACCTCAGTCAAATTGTCCAAATGTCTGTTGTGATGTAGCTCATGAATTCCTTTGGCAGCAGTAGCCGTTAGCATCTGTTAGCATCCTACTGGTCTCCGGGGTCTTAACGTCCGACAGGTTTATTAAAGTTTTGAATTTTAAATTCTCTGTAACATAAGGTTTTTCTTTTCAATAAAACAAGCGTATCCCTTCTAGTTTTATCTATCATAAACAGCAGAGGTTACACTTAAAACAAGTGAAAAAGTCAACAAAGCAATTAGACAAATTTAAGGAAAATACATACTGTACGTCTTACCTTGAAGTTTCATCCTACTTCAATAAATTAGAATATGAGGCTTGTTTTAAGCACGTTTTAAAAATAACCTGCAGGCCGGTATTAAACGTACCTCTCATTAAGCCAACATTTCTGTAATAAAAATGTTTTATTAGTCAGATTGATTGTTCCAAACTTAAATGTCATGTATTCATTAGCTGTAAGCAGAATGGAAACATCACCCTGTGTGTAATTAATCTATATAACGTGTTTTACTTAGTGAACTGAGTTAGTGAAATAAATTAAACTTTCAAACATATTCTGATTTATTGAGTATGACTGTACTATACTGCCCATAAATTTGTGTCCATCCCAGTGCCCATACCTAAATCCCAGAGAGCATAAGAGAGGAAACCAGGACTCTAGATGATGTGGAGAGAGTGGTAGATCAGAGTGAAAAAATACATGTAATGTTGTGGTAGCAGTGGTAAAACTCAAATTATTTGCAGAATATCGGTAGTAAATACAGGGCTTAATTTGCTGCAACGCTAAATAACCTACTCACTAATATTACCATCAGTTAGTTATTTTATGTCCTCTGAGCCGTCTTGAAAAATACATTTTGATTAGGCCCGAGCAAGAAAACTGCAAGGGCCTATTGTAATTTTATTTTATTTTTGCACTAACTGGTGCTTTAATTTCATGTGCACACACAGAAGTAATTAAATGCTGATTTTGGCTCCACCTCAAAGGTACAGCTGATGTGTCTATGTTGTGGTGCAGGTTTCCTCCGTCCCAGTGTGAAGATGTAATCACCATGACAAACTCCTTGCAATAATGATTCCCAGAACCTAAACATGTTCACTTTACTCTTCATCAGCTCAATTAGAGGTGTTTGTCACTCTGTCCCTCTTTGTTCCAAAATCAATGATTGCCTCCTTGGTTTTATTGATGCTGACCAGCAGTTTATTCTCTGTGCACCACTCTGTAAGATTGTTGACTTCCTCTTCATGTGAAACCCTATCATTGTTTGCAGGGCAATCAATAACTGTGGTTTCATCTTCAAAACTTCACCAGTGTCCCCTCAGTGTCTGCCTATGCAGTTTTTATGTGAGGAAGGTCCTGAACACTAAGATAAAATGATGAAGATCTTTTCTGATATAGGAGGTGTGTTCAGGTTCTCTAGAGAACAAAGCAGCAAAAGCTGCTGCCCCTAACGCATAACCTAGTCTCCCTATTCTCTTTACCCTGAGCTCCGGGGATGACAGTTCCTCGCTCCACCTGTAAGGCTGAGTTCGGCCTCCTTACAAAGGAACTTTAAGTCAGGTCTCCTGTTTTTTTCTGTAATGATCCATCTATTGTGACAAATGGTAAGCTTCAAAACATAGGCAGTCTAGTTAATCCAGAGCTTCCCTTTTGTGCTCTGCTTTTAACACATATATAGTCTAAAAAAAGAGGAAGAAACTATTAACTATTCCCAGGTATTTCCAGAAATTTCTCTATACATTTTTTCTTGCTATTTTTAGAGTACAATGCTGTGAAAAACTATTTGCTTTTTTTGTTGTATTTAAATGTTTCAGAGCATCAAACTAATTTTAATATCAAACATAACCTTAGTAAACACAAAACTATTTTAAAATTATTTTATTTATTAAATGAGAAAAACTAAACCAACCTGGCCTGATGTGAATAATTTGATTGGCCCCTAAAGCTAGTAACTGATTGTGCCCCCCTTAATCAGTGGGTGGCAAAATCACTGAAATTAAAGATCCACAGAGCTCTACAGCACCTTCCAATTTTAATTTTTCCCTTGCTAAGGAAATATACAAAAGCCTTAAAATAAATTGCTACAAAATCTGGGTGACCCTGAGATGCCACTCTTTGCTGCAGTTTTCTAACAGTTCTTTTTTCACCTCTTTGACCATCCATCTCATTTTGATGGATGCTAAAGATACACCTGGGTCCTGATACAGCCTTGTTTGTCACAGTTCAGTTGTTTTAAATGTATTGCTTCTCATACTGCTGAGTTACGCAAGTTAGGCGAGGAATTTTTCTTTAAGCTATTTCCTGACCTATGAAAAACCAACACATATTTGCCTGACCTAAATCCCATGTTCTCTTCTCCTTCCCATTTTGAAGAGTAACAAAGAGAAACAGGGTGCTCCACTACATCATATTTATACAGGAAGGAAATAGGTAGTCAAAGATTACTAACTAAAAGATGCCAAAAAAAAGCATAAAAGTTTCAGTTAATTTTAATTTACGGGAATCAGAAAGTGTGGCACCAGTAATTGCAGGTACTTAAAGGTTGTATTTATTGTAAAACTTTGTGTAATATTTTGCCTTTGCCATTTTTATTTTTATTTTTAAAATCCTTAACAGTTTTAATTTTATTTTAAGGCAAAATATCTTTCTAGAATATTTTAGAAATTGTATTATACATTTAAGGAAATATTTTAAAAGATTTTTAAATTAGTTTTGTTTCGCTTTACACTACAAAATATCTTTATAATTTCAGTTCCAATATGTGTGATTTATTATCCTACTATGGGCCAGCATCCGCCAGGCAAACAGTATTATTACAAAATCCCCCATCCACACCCATCTTAAAGTGAAAATGTATCTTTTTATTGGTACCATACATTAATTAAGGGCAGAAACTAAACCAAATCAAAAAATATATATGAAACAAAGATTTCCCTACAAGGCTTGGAGAAGGTACAAGTCACCATTCAAACTCAATCATAAATGCAGCTGGAATCAACTCCAACCAAAACAAATGTACAAACCAATAACAGAGCTGTTCCTTATTCAACTTTACAGACTCAGCACTGCTACGAAAATACGCAGACTGTACTTAATGTTAAGATGGTGAGTGACACTGATGGTTATAAACAAGACTGTACAAATCAAGAGAATTTTAACATAAAACTCATTTAAAAAAAAACAAACAAAAGATTGTTTCTTAGCCAGTGATGAAACAAGACGGTTACAAGAAAACTAAAAGCCATTGAGCACATTCACTTCGACATCAAGACGAAATACAGAAAATTGTCATGGATGCTGTGATTAATCAAAAGCGTGAATATTAAAATAAATAGAAAAAACTAAGTAAAATCATCTTTCCATGGTGCCATTGTACCCCAGGGGTTTTGTAATTTAATTTACACAAGTTTTATTTGAAAAAAAAAAAAAAAAGAGGAAGGAGGAAAGACAGCAGAGGGGGAGAAAGGCGACGAGGGAACAGGTTCATGAGTGTTTTTTCTCCTTTTTCCTATTTTTGTTTCTTTACATTAGATCGGGATGGCTTTAGGTAAATCTAAGTAAGAATACATTTTATTACAGTCAGACAGAACTTTGCTACTACCTTAAATATACAAGCACAAATACACAAAAAATCCCCAAAAAACAACCCAAAAAAAAGATAAACATCCACACTAAATTATTTCTCTTTTATAAACATAAAAGATACAAATCAATATACTTTTGAGGGGGAGGAGGATAAAAGTCCTGCGTTGCTCCTTGGTCTGTAGCTTTTCAGTATTGGTAGAAAATAAAAAAAGTAATTGAAATGAAGGCGTTTAATACAAATTAAAAAAACATTCTAGGGAAATATATATACTGTATAAAAACTCTTAAAATGTGTAGCTGTGTGTGTGTGTGTGTGTGTGTTGTAAATGCTTTCCATTTGAAAGACCGCAATCACTGTAGTCTAATCAGAGATGGCTGGGGCACTGAAAATCCTTCAATCATGATCTGGATCATGTGTGTATGCATGGGTGTGAATATACACGTGTGTGTTATTGCCCTAGTGCCTCAAAATATCCTTCAAACTAGTTTGTTAGTTTTAAAAACGGACGCTCAGTTCTGACCCGTCTGCTTCAGCAAAGCCACAGATAAACATCACGCATCGGGTTTTCTCTTCATCCAAATTACACACACACACACACACTTTCGGTCACACATATAGTCTTAACAAACATTAGTGGCTTGTGCATCAGCAGAGCAGACCACAATCGAGAGCTGTGTTTAGATGACGTGTGGACGAGTAGTCCCTAAGCGACTCGCCACCGCAGTGAAGCCCCGCTGCCATCGGCCCGTCCACCCCACCGTGTGAGAGTTCGGTTCCAATAGGTTAGTGTACTTGGTTCTTGTGTGGAATAAATTCCTGCTACTTCTCAGTCATGTCAACCCAATCTCCATCCAAAAATGAAAATGAGCAACGGCAGATGGGACGTTTTGTGTAAAAGTTGAGGAGGGGAGGAACAGTGCTGGGACAGGGTGCCTAAACATTTCTGTGGCTCAGTGAGAGGACAGACTGAGCTCCTTCAGGCTACCTGTGGGTGAATCTGAGCGCTACAGCTGTGTTTGGTTTGCAAATCAGACTATGGACCAATTTGGCTGCAGTCATGGCTATAGAGGTAGGGTGGGGGCTGACAGAGGGGTCTGTATAGAGGTTATGGGGCCCCGGGCTCTACTGGGATGCCTGCGAGGTGGGGTTGTCGCTCTTGCTCTCCTGGCTGGAAGGGGCCTTGTTGTTCCAGGGCGAGTTGGACCCCAGCGCCGGAGAGTTGTTGAAGCTGTCCTCGTCGTCGATGCCGTTGGCCGCGTCGAACTGCGTGTTCTCCAGCCTCGTGATCAGACGCTCGTCCTCGTCGCCGAACTCCCCGCCCATCAGGGTAGGCTCTCCTACCACCATCACGTCCTACACAACATCACAATACAAGACTCTGTTAGAAGAAAGATTTATTTAATATCTCTTGAGTTTTTACTTCAAATTACTTGAGTCACAAGTGTTTGATTATGCGTCTTTGTGACACAGCATCAGATTTATAGTTTTTGAAAACTACACAAACACAGTTCCATTTCACCAAACCGCAAATTAGGTTCATTAGCTAAATTCAAAATTGTTTAGCCATCTGAAATAAACAAATTACACAAGACTAGTTTGAATAGTTAAACTACTATTATAAGATTTTTATCCAAATTCAGCTTGAAATCATACTTTCATTGACCATTGCAGTCTCTATAAACTACTCAACCCTCTGAACAAAATTCATCATAAGAGCAGAAACATGCAAACCAGGTGTGACCTCATGCACACCTGATGACACCAATCCAGGGCTTCAGTAGGTGAGCTTCAGATAGAAACCTACAATACCTGGACTGTTGATGTTAGCCTGTTAGAAAAAGACTAAGTCAAGATAATTGACCAGAAAGTTCAGAGACTATTGCCGTGCAAAAACAAGTAAAATGATACAAAGAAATAGCAAAATGCACTGAATGTTGCCAGAGATACAGATGAAATAGGTAATAAGTTTACAGTTACAGGAACAATGAGGACGCCACCTAGTGGGAAAAAGAGGGAACTATAAACAGCTGCCACCAGATTCCTGAGGAGGCAGTTGGTCAAAAACCCTCAACTGATCACGAAGGCCTGAAACAAGACACAGCAACAGCAGCCACTGAAGTTTCAGTTTCCACAGTAAGGCTCATACTAAACGCTGAAAAGCTCCAAGATAGACACCACTGCTGACCCACAAGCACAAAGAATATCCGCTCAGATTTGCTCACAACTACACAAACACTCCAAGGAGGGTTTAGGTTATCTGTAGTGATGAATCACTACCACAGTGAAGCATGGCAGTGGCTCAGGGGTGCTTTCCGTGACTTGAACTTTGTTGAAAAACCCAAGAATATTAATAAACTGGAGGCTTTTGTCAATGAACAGTGGGCTAAGATTCCTCAGGAACGCTACGCGAAGCTGCGCCTGGGTACAGAAAAAGGTCCTCCATTAACGCTTGTCAAGAAAATGTTGAATAACCGAGACTGCAGTAGACATCAATGTGTTTTGTGGATTTAATTTGGGGGAAACCATTTAAAATATAAGTTGTGCTGTTTGACTCGTTCTAGCTTAATTTGCCCATTTCAACAGCCACTACTTTTCTTTTTTTAACCGATAAACCTCATTTCCAGTGGGGGTTGTATATATTTAGGTGCAACTATATGAAAATAAAGTAAAATGTTGAAACACTGCCAGTGTTTGAACTCTTATGAAGTTATTCAAGTTGAGAGTAAAAACCAAAACAAATTAAAAATGTTTTTTTGTATTTTTTAAAGCTGCATAAATGATCAAACTGTGATCGCCATCACGGTTATCAATATGTGGAATACTGGTTGACTGACTGAATAAATTGCTGCTTGGAAACAATATACGTTTCGAGAGCCATGCTCTTCCTCTCTGCATCCCCATTTTGTAGTTGAATTGGCTTTCCTGGCTCTTGATAGCCGCACATAGATCTAACTATCTGAGATGTCAGACCTCAGAGAGTAGGATGACAACATTGTGATGACGGGGCAAAGAGGGAAAAGAGTGGGGAAATGTGGCTTAAGTGCAAATCGATATCACCATCGCAGTTTTCCCACAATGATATTGTGCATGTTCTCCTAATATTGTGCAGACCTAGTCATTTTTTAACTAACTCCTCTCCAAATGCATTCAATAGGAGATTTTGACTACTTAGAAACTAGCCATGCTTTGCTGCCATCCAAAAACATCTGCAAGGATCCAGGGTTGGATGGGCTAAAAAACACTTGGAACACACCAGTCACAGCAACTGGCCATGAGCAGTTGATACAGCTGTACAGTTAAGCCCAAAATTATTCATACCCCTGGCAGGTATAGGTTTAAAGAAATCTTTTAATTTAACTAACAAGTTACTTCAGGCTAGATGTAATATTAATGTTCTGGAGTAGCCCAGCCAGAGTACAGACTTGAACCTGACGGAGGGAGCTAAAGATTAGGGTGATGGCAAGAAGACTTCTCAACCTCAAAGGCTTGGAGCTCGTCACCAAAGATAAATCTTCCAAAAAAAAAAAAAAAAAGAAATGAAACATGAAAAAAAGCTACTCGGCAACTATAAAACAGGTTTGATTGCGATAATGCCATTAAAAGATCTTTCCACTGATTTTTAAGAAGGGTGTACTTTTTTTTTTTTCACTCGCATTTTTATAAATGAAATTTAAATGAAAACAGATTTTATTTCTGAAACTAATATTCTTTACATTGATTTTATTATGTTTTGAGAAATGTCCGTCTCATCTCGCATCAGTAAAACGTCTTGGTTGAAAAAAAATTGAAAATCTAAATCCGCCAGGGGTATGAATAATTTTGAGCTTACCGGTAGGTCATTACCTAATTTCTTCACTGCTAATTAAACTCTTGTTATGCAAGGTACAACGTTTGGATTGCTAATGCACGTAACGTGTAGTATAATGGGTTTCAAAGTATACACACCCCTTTTAAAATCCTGGGTTTTAAGACAATGATAACTAATTTCCAAACCTTGCTCAACTATGAAGTTGATATTTACCGGAAAAACAAACATTGCTTGAAGAAACGTAAAAGGTACAATAATCTGCCTCAATGAACAAAAACTTGTTGAACCACATTTTGATTTAATTTTGGCCACCGGTCTTTTTCGGTTCACACCTGCAGTCAAATAAATTAAATCCTTTTAACCTAAAACAATGTTCAGTTTCACTAGTAGTATTTTCTTGACCTGTGTGCATTTGCATCCTTTAGCTGAAGCTATAGTTTGAAGAGAGGTCACAGAGGGACAACATTATATCATTGCACAAACGTATTAGTCAGGGGGGAAAAAAATCCGCAGCATTATAAATTAATATATGTTACAGTGAAGGGAGTCTTCAATAATTGGAGAAAATCTGGAACCAGAGTCAGAAAATATTTTTCTTCCAAAACTGATAAAAACGCAAGATGGAAATTGGTCTGGGAGGCGGCCACAAGGCCATCAGGAACACTGCAGGAGCATGTGAGAACAATCTGCTGTATGATCCATTTATCTGAACCTAGAAGCAGGGTTGAAGACAGAAGCCTTTTCTTCCCAGGAAAACACCTCGTGGGAAAATGCCATATGGTCTGATGAATCCAAACTGGAAACTTTGGGTAAAAACTTAAAAGTGATCTCGAGCACACAAAAAACAAATCTATTGTGAAACATAATGGTGGTGGCATCATGCTCAGGTGGATGAAATTATGAACAGTTCCAAATACCAGTGAGTTTTGACCCAAAACCTTGAGGCATTTGTGAGATGAAAAGGAATTAGATTCAATGGCTGAAGAAAAGAGATGTTCTCCAACTGACAGATCTGCAAAAGGTTTGCATGGCAGAGTGGACCAATATTACCAAGACTGATTGATGAAAGCATAAGGTACTTCAACAAAGTCTTAGTTTAAAAGGTGTGCACACTTATTGACCAGATTATTGTACCTTTTCTATATTTTTACATTTCTCCTCCTGATGGTGCGTTCACACCGAACGCGGATTCTGCAAATTTTTCGCGTTATTTGTGTGTTGCTGCTCGCTTGACATTTCACATGCAATCCACGTGGCCAAATGTCAACAAATGGCAACGCTTCGCCGCGTCATCAAATAGCTTCTATGTGCTGCTTGCTGGTTTCAACTGAACATGGCGGACATGGATTTCACGGATAATTACGGTGTTTTACCCGTGGAGAGCCGAAAAACGCCGCCGTCGTCGACGTCCCTGGGTTCACCAGATTCTTCAGGGACGGGAACAGTTCGGAGAGTACCACCACCTTCTCCAGGAGCTGACGGTCGATTACAGCGGTACTTCCGTCTATCCAGGACCCAGTTCGAAGATCTGCTGTCCCGCGTTGGGAGACGAATCGGCCTTCGGGACACCAACTACCGGCGCTATATCCTAGCTGCTGAACGCCTGTCCATCTGTCTTTGGTGAGTAAATAAATCTCAGCTAGTCAGAAGAGTCATACAACTCAGGCTTGCCGCACACTTCTTCTCTGCTCCGGTCCTTCACCCTACGTCACAGCCACATCCATTCCTTGATTAGATGACGCGACGCAAATTTTGAAAAAAGTTCTGATTTTTCAACTCGTCCATCGCTCTCGCTTTGCTCGGCGCGCCTTTCGCACCGCTTCGCTCCTGAACGCGCCTCTACTTAGAGATAACATATAAATCGGCCGCTCCTATCGCAGAATCCGCGTTCGGTGTGATCGCACCATAACAGATGTTTGTTTTTCAGTTATATTGTAATGGGTAAATGTCACAATTAAGGTGAAAAACATTTGGAAATGTTTCATCATAGCATTATTTTTATCTCCAAAACATGTAATTTTAACAGTGTTGTGTACACTTTAAAGCAAGTGTCGAGGTATTGCTTTTTTTTGTTTTATCTGTAGTACTCAAGCACTGACAGTAGGTGGCAACGATGCACTCACCGGAACTTGGCTGGACAGAGGGAAGCCACTACCGGGGCTCTTCTTTTTGTTGTTGTTGTTATTGTTGGCACCTCCTCCTCCACTGATGGTGCTGCTGCCTGACATCTTACGCTTCCGCCGCTTGTTAGGGGCCTGTCTTGATGGCTCAGCTGCCGAGTCAAGAGACAGAGCGCCTGTTACACAAATGTCAAGTGATCACTCGTCCCGGAATCTATAACAGTCCATCCAACTTACCAGGTGGTGCCACCATCCTCTGCCATTTCTGGAAGAGGCAGGTCTTCAGGCAGTCTCTGGGGCTGAGGCTGTATGTCTTGTGTCTGGACATCAGCTCCTGCATGGGCTCCAGAATAACACACAGCTGCAGGAGGAAACAGAAAGAAAATCAACAGGGTAACTGGGGGTGATGTAAAGCATCTAAACAGACATGTGCATAATAAAACATGGAGTTTAAACTTTTCTAATTGAGCTGCGATGTTTTAGTGAACACATCTTCAGAGCATGAACTGAAGATGGGCCTCAGATTAGTAAGACTTCATAGAATCAACAGAACTTCATTTTTACAACATAATGGTTGTCAGAAGAAAAAACATGTGATCTGACCATTTGCAATATGATCTCTCATTAAAAACTGGCTTCTATAAAAAAAAAACATGTTTAAACCTGCAAACCCTCATCAGCTACTAACTGATCTGCAAACCTAAATTTTCTGTAAAATCCTAGGTTTCCACACCCATCTCCATGACAAAAGGTCCAACTATGACCTCTCTGAACATTATGGACACAGGTCGGGTCATGATTCAAATAACTCACCACAGTACAGAGACTTCCTCTGTTAACATCGACACTGATCGTCACAGCACTGCAATTTTCGTTTTCTTACTTGACATAATATTCAATCTTTTAAAGCCATGTCTACCAGGTTTCACTCTTCTAAATCCATCTGTACCCATCGTTATTCTTGGTTTGACCCGGTCAATGACAGCTCTGTTCTTGGATCAACCATCTTTCATTTCTTATTCCACTACTTCACACAAGTCGACCATCTTTGCAACACCAAAGCCTTAATGTTTGCATAGCAATTTCATAAAAAACAAAAAAAAGTAAAACGGAGGTGTTGTTTGTAGCATCATAACCTTAAGCAACCATTTTCTAAATCATTCATTTAAATAAATAATTCACATACAAAACAAATATATATTAGCTTGCTTTTTACCAGATAAATTAGGTATTTCCTATATTCACATACCAAGTTGACATATAAAGTGCCAACTCCAGAGTTACCAAATCATTAAATACAATTAAGCCCTCATTATATATACAAAAATCAGAACTTTATCTTCAGAAATCATAAATGTGAAATATTATAAGACTGAACCAGGTAATGAAACAACAGGGCTCATTTTCATTCAGAATGAATTTCTATTAAACCCTTTAAAACCATATTTTGTGTGCCTGACTTTTCCATGTAACAAAAATATGACTTGTATTTATTAACCGTTTGTATTTTTTAAGATTTTGTCTGATTTAAATGCTATTCTATACATTTTAATGTGCCTGAAATGCATAGAAGCAGAACTGAGAGCAGAACTGAGTCAGAAAGCTGCTTGAAGTCAGGCAGAAACAGGGTCCAGAATCTAGTCTAAATGCTTCCTCAAACATTTATCCAGGGGAAATTCAGCAGACAGACGACATGTCAATTAGGCTCTTCATTAGCGTCTGACACTCATGCATCACGTTGCGCTTCTGCATTGAACCGTTAAACCTTGCTGTGCATCTATGCCCCCTGATAATTATGGCCCAACTTGAGGCTCTGCCTAGCTTCAGATCCACTCCGTCTTTAAACAAAACAACAGGAAAAAACATTCATAACCCGGCTAATTCGCAGCTAATGTAAAGCGACAGGCAGGTGCAACACACCCACATCCGGGGGCAACATCGGACAAATGGCTGTTTTTTTTTTTCTGAAAAAAAAAAAAAGATTAAATTATAAAATCTATGCATAGTCTAAAAATACTGGATTATTATAGTCGGGTCCTTGAAATAGCCTGGTCACAGCAGCTCTAGGTTCAATTTGTCCAATAGTCCCTTCCAGGGTTCTTACCTACAGCAGCCTCAAGCAGCACAGACCTTATTCAACTTTACAGGCTTTAAATTACAAAATCATTTTCCTCATCAACAAATCCCTTAATTTTCTCGCTCTTTAGTGTCCTTCCAATCTTCTTCACCCCTACATAAATAAAAAAAACACCACGTTTTTTTATGTACGTTTCATAGATTTTTTTGATGATCCACAGTTTTATTTAATACTAGGGGTTGCACAGTAAAATGAATAAAAAAAACAAACAAAGACCAGCTGAATGGCTCTTTAGAACTGCTGCTGCCTTAACTCACTGACAGATTGATCAGGACCCAAACACAGAGTTCAGAAACAAACAGAAAGCTAATCAAAGTAATCAAGACAGCCTCACAAAGAAGAATCCAGCCAGAGATCATCAGGATATGGATGGGAATGTGGAATTTTATCAAAATATTTTGAGGTACTTTTGTGATAATGAGGAAAGGTATGATTAAAGATATTTATAACTCTTTTCAGTCTTTTTTAGTTAACTGTGTGGTTGTGACTGCATATTAGACCAATCAAAGTGCCACAAACAAAAACAATTCTTGTTAAAAGAAAAAACACTCTTCTTTCTGGACACCAGTTACATAAAAAAGTGTGACTCTCGTCACTAAACTGCACACAGTAACTGCTTTTATTTATATTTCTGAATTCATTGATATTTATTGATGTTTCTTATGGAACAAACAGTGGAGAAAGTAGCAAAAAAAAAACAATCCCAACAGTACAGTTTTTAAACATTATTAATAGGAATTTATCATTGTCAGAATGAATTCAAATTTTAATGATAAGAAATCTTCTGTGTTAAAGGATACGATAAATGACCGCCCCAGCATCATAACATATAAAACCTTAAGAAACCTACCTCAATAAAGACTTTATACCTCACTCTGTGTGCTGCGCAAATAACGATAAAGCATGTGTGCCTCTCTGTGACTGCTGAAACTTGTAAGCTCAGAACAGCCTGATGGCAATGATTACTCATAGATATAAAACAAAAACTGTAAACTGAGCTCTGTATCATCAAACCGGTACATTTCAACAGAAACAACATGGTTTTATAAATCTTTCTCCATATCAAATTAAGAAAATAAGAACGAAGCTCACCCTGAAGCCACCAACAAACTGTCAAGCTGCAAAAGCAAAACTGAACACCAAAAAAGTGGACAGCCTGTCATTATCTGGTGAAAAATAATAGTCTCTAGAAGCTGTATGGCATCCTTAAGAGATGACACGGCAAAAAAAATACAGCTATCCTGATGTGTTGTAACTTTGTGATATTAGACATAAAGATGAAATTCTTCCTTCTTCTAGAGTGCAGAAAGCAGACTTTTCATTTATATCAGCAATGTGATGCGTGCCTCCGTCACGCTGACAGTAATGATGCTCTGAAATTCTGCAGCTTCTTAATTTTCATTTAACAGCTCTCCATTAAATGTCAGTACATTTTTAAAGTGAGTTCTTTTATCAACAGCAGACATTTCTAGCACAGTTAAACTATGTGTAATGTCAACAATCATGGATAAACCCAGATGTGATGAAAAAGAAGGTGCATATTGGCTCCCCTTACCCGGAGGTAGTTGAGGGTGGAGTTTGACAGGCCACATCTTGTTATGTTTTTGGACAGCTGGTCAAGCATCTGTGGGTCTTGGGCCTGGAAAGTGATTAAAAAAACAAGATGGCTTTACACAATGCCTTCAACGTGTATCATCCGTGTACCCGTGTAGCCCAGTTCCTCACTTACATGCATGGCCAGTATACTGCGGGGGATGAGTTCACGGTGCTGTCTGATGCTGAAGTGCCACGTCTTTATCCGCATCATGTCGTCAAACATGAACTCCAGGTACAGGCGGCCCTCTACGCACACCTACAGAGGTTCAGGGGACTAATTTAGCCTGCAGACCCCGGAGGAAGAAATCTCTTCAAAGACCGATACAGGCCTGACAGAAGTTACCAACGTACCTGTGTGAACATGGGCTTTCCGTTTTGAGTAACCATAGTGCACTGATCACAGTCAAGGGAAACAAAGTTATTGTGAAAAGATTCCTTGGGATGTTTCAGCACATAGTACAGCTCCGTGGCCCCGCCCTCAAATATGCTCCGGAAGTACCTTGGAATTAACGTCCGACCAATCGCTGGAGGGAAGGAGAAAAACAGAGATGTAAATTACATTCTTACCTTATCTGCTGACTGAAAGACAAACAAAACCCAAATATTTGTTGATCTAAAATGAGGTACTCATATAGTAATGACGCTGTTATGCAACTGTTTGTTTAATGCTCTAATAGGAATAACTGGCAAAGAGTCAGTAGAACAGAAAAGGCTCCTATGGTGTCTCGTCATGTAGGCTGCGATAATTAAACACAGTTTTAACAAGCTGCAAGGCTATGATCTCTCTCCAGCAAGGGTGTCCAAAGTTCGACTAGGAGGCCATTTTTACACAGCTCGAAGAACAAGTGACCCGCCGTGAGAATAAATTTTACGGACCAATAGAAAAATAACCAAACAAATTAGGTCATTGTGTGACACAGTATCTCATTTTGAGTTTGCTTTTTCCATATAAAAATGTCACAACTTTTGATTGTTTGTGCAATTAGTTTATTGTTCAGTGGGTAGAGATTCAGTGAAACAGCACACAGTTTCTCTGAAAATGGCACAAAACGACCTCGAGCGTGTAATGGTTTGAAAACGTCTTGGTCTCCGTTGTCGTGTAGACGGGAAACACCGAATCTTTTTTTAACAGGGAAGCCCTGCCACATTCGCAGTATGACTGAAATCAGTAGAAATTGATGTGCACGTGTACAACTTAACGGCTGCCGACCAGTTTGAAACCTACAGATGGCAAAGATGTGAACAATAACAACGGTGGATTGCAGAGAACCGTTTATGCTGCCGACTCTTTTGAATCCAACGACGGTTCTCCAACAAAGAGCTCATTTCCTCCCCATTTTTGTAAGCAGAAGGTGTTCACACATGTCGGAGATTCAAAGAACATACCGCCAACTAGTGGCATGACGGGGAAATTACACAGTTTCCACGTCTACTGTTGCCGTGTGCACGGAGACTGTAATTAACAGTGTCATGTTGACATGTTAACAGAAACCGAAAGAAAATCCTGTGTTCAATGGATCGTCATGTAAACAGGGCCTTAGAATGGATAGAAAGCAAAAATCTATCAAAAAGCAGTGAGTTGTGTATTCATAATTTCATGCAGATCTGGTTGATCCTGAATCTTGGTTATAGGTTTGTCTTTGCCTCAGTTTTTTAAAAATGTTTATTTGCTTAGAAGAAATTAAGTTGAAAGGGAGGAAATCTGGGTTTAATATAAGGATTTAGGAAGAATTGTATTTACGCAACCACTACTCATGTTTGTTTAAAAAAAAAAAAAAAAAAAAAAAGGACCCAACAACAACTGATAAAGGCTTTTAAAAGGGGCGACCCATTTCTCATTGGAGGATTATAATCACTACTGCCCACTGAGCCTTTGAAGAAAGGGGGGCACTCAAATCTAGGGTTATGTGTAACTATAGAAAATGGATCACCCACAGTGTTTGTTTTCTTCTGTTGATGGAAGTCTTTTATCATGGACTCATTTCTAACCCAACACAGATAGATAAATGGAGTAAGAAAATATTGTATATCTAAAGGCGGTGCATTATATGCCAGGGTAACAAAAACAGACAACGCTCATAGACCCACTGGTCTGGGACATGTTATGGAAAAATCTCTGTTCCAACACAACAGTTTGAAATGCCTGCATTACCTCCTCAGCATGCCATGACGTTTTGCAGAGTCCCGCCAAGTACCCATTCATTTCAGTCTGGTGTGTTAAGCCCGGAAAGCATCTAAAACATGCAGGAGACCGACCTACAAGGACAGAATTTGGCGCCTCTATGAAAGAACCAGTGGCTGGTTTGGTGTGTTTGGCCTCATAAGATGTGCTCACACTCTGTTATTTATGGCCTTTACCCATAAAAATATCTCATCAGGAAAGAATTATAAAAGAATCTTTGAATTTGGTAATTGGTGACCTCTAAGTTAGTCGGCAACAACTGATTCAGCATTGTCCAGACAAAGCCTAAGCCAGACAGCCAGGTCTATGAAGGTTTTCAAAGTTTCTAAACCGCAGTGTTTCCATCATATTGTTCCAACATCTTAAAAGTCTTCAAACGACGTGCTACAGGATGTCCAGGTGTGACTGGACTAGCTTTACAGAGCAAAATGACAGTGCCACTGACTCACCTGTTGGTGCACACAGCTGGCTCAGCTGGCTGAAACAGGGGCCACTAAACTTTTCCCTCGCAAGAAGGACTAATTTGTATGTTTGGAAATATTTGCCAACTACAGCTTTGTTCCAAGTTGCTACATTTTATTCAAGAATTTTTTAGAGCTGAAACAATTAATGCTGATTAACCGATTTTTTAAATAATCATCAGCTAATTTAGTAATCGAATAATCGTTAACTGGAGTATACAGACTCTGAAACATGCCAGTTGCTGAAACAACTACCCACTGAGAGCAGCAATTAGGCCAACATTGTACAGACAATATTTACTTTGCATTTAAGATGAAAAACCTTCTTTGTAAATATGCTCTATTCAGAACTCCTCTAGTGGTATAGCTGAAGCCTCACCTGGGCTTCAAATTCTGTAAAAAATCTCCTATTAAGCACCTTTTGCTATCTGATTATTAATTGATTAATTGAAAACATGGTCAACATATTAATTGATTAACAAAATAATCATTAGTTGCAGCCCTAGACATTCTGTGTAGATACAGTGATAGTACCAGTATTTTTTATCTAAATTATCATTTTGTGAGAACCTCATACTGGCCCATACCTAGTACTGGATAAAAGGTCAAATATTAAGGAAACAAATCCAAGAACTGTCAGCACAGATGTTTTTCACGATGAACTGTATAGTGTTATTGCTACTGTGATGAGAACATTGTTATCGTCTTCATATCACCCAGCTATGAACATTTCCAAAGCTGGTCGCAGGCCTCCTTTAATAACAAGTGTGTCAACACCAGCAGTAGCGTTCACTGTAGAGCCTATGTCTCTGTCGGATGTTTGTGACGCGATTCTGCTGCACTGATTAGCAGTCACACAACCCGGCATTTTACATTCCACATTGTGGTGGGACAGAGGTTACAGTAAACATTTTATAATACTGCACTCGCACAGGGTGGCATGTACGAGTTCTTTATCCGTTTTATAACTGCATAGACCACCATGACTATATGATAGGACCTGTAGCGTTGGTGGATAACTAAAGGTTGTAGCTGAATCATTTTAAGGGTTGACTCTAGGGGATCATTGGCAGACTTTAACTTAAGTAATGTTTGGTTCTTACTGTAACGTTTGGGTCCATCTTCCAGACAGAAAGTAATGGTCAACATGGCATCATCTTCAAAGAATTCTGTAGTAAAAGCATCCCACCACAGGTTGTCGCACTCCTTAGAGATGATAGGAAGAAGACAACCAACAACACACAATCACTGGTTTGTTTTTGTGTCTGTTTCCAGGTCTGTGTTTGTGCATCCATGTGGATACAAACCTCTGTCCAGTTCTGTAGCCGCTTGTTGAGCTCAAATATTCTGTAGTCTGTTTGGTTACCGTATGGTGTGTGCCTCCTGAGTTACAGAAGAAGAACAAGAAAGAAGTGATACAATTTTACTATTTGTACATCTTAAAGAAAAAAAGTATTCTGAGCATTAAGGTTAAATATAAAAACATCCCAACTGTTTCACTGACTCAGCTGCTTTAAATACATTAACACATTACATTCACACTAGCCGAAGGAAGCAGGAAAGTGCTGCTTTACCCTATTCCTGGCTCCATGTATGAGGGCGGGTACATTGGAGTAGGACTGGAACACATATGAGACAAGAAGATTATTACATTGCACCTAAACGCTAATCAGCCTTCTTCTAAAGGTTGGTTCGTCTGTACAACAAAGGGCATGGGCCAAACATGGCACACATGTTACAATGAGGGTGTAAATAACAACACTTCTCAAACACCTTCGACCTGTGTTTAATTCACGAAATACAGAAAGACAATTTAGAGTCCATTTTCACAGGGTTTTATAGCATCTAAAATAATATAAGTTACCATGCTCCAAAATGATTAAAGTTTAGAAGCTTCTCTGTCAAATGGCACCGTTACAATGCTGTAGATTATTAGGGAGATTTGACCATAAACAACAAATGGATCAAATACTTTTAAAGCTGCATCTGGACGTTCAAGAATCCAACCAGAAATTATTTTACTTGGGTTTTTTAAACAGCATACTGTATGTTATAACTATCTTATCGAATCACTTGTTTCTTTGAATCACTATCAAGAAAACTATATTCCACAGTCCAATACAATCAGACTACTTAACCAATTAGCTTTGCTGTCTGACCTAAATTGCTCCAGGCTCAAGGTGTTGACTAATCAGCACCATTGCTAAATGACTAAAGGTGCACAAAAACATCAGATACCTCTGTACTAAAACCTGAAGCATTTTGTAGATTTTAGTAATGCAGAGAGAGACAGGTCTTAACTTTGGTCTGTATTACAGAAATTTATTTTTCTTTAATCTACAATAAAAACACAGGCCAGAGCTTTATTAAAACGGTTGTTTAAAAAGGCAACAAGATCTCTAATCAGTGCATCTCTAGAAATTACCGTTTTAAATACACAAAGTGTTTTAGGGGTAAATCCCTGTTGTAGTCCGTTTGTAAATGCTTCACAAAGCTCCAAACACCAGCATGAGATGTTTAAAACGTATGACTGGAAGACATAAAAAGGCATGAAACTCACCCCACGTCTCTGTCCAGCATGGTGCCGGGGTGGAAAGGGGGAAAAGTGCTACCGTTGGGGGGCTCCTTGGGGGAGTACAGCTTGAATGACTTGGAGGAACAGCCTGGATGGTATGAAAACACACAAAAGAAGAAAAATATTAATGTATGCAACTGCTATGTTTAGAATATCTTAAGGTCATTGGATACACAATAGCACAAAATACAATAAGTATAACAGACAAGTAATGTTCTATGCTCAGAAACAAAAGCTAAATGATTCCACACAGTCTGTGGTGCAACAATCTCTTCAGTACATGTTGATTAACGGGCTCATCTGGTGTAGGAACAGACATGTGGACGTTAAAAAAAGGAGAATTTATTTAAGCAGCTCGACAGAGCAGCTATATTTCGGTTTTTTGTGACACAAAGATGTGACGATGAAGAAGCATGGTCCTTCTTGTACATGAGCCTCGCCACCACACATCTAATCTCCATAAAATAACCACTAAATATAAAAATACCAGCAGACCATATGTCCTCAACAAGCACACTCATAAAACAGACGGATGTCTCTCCCCGACACAAACAGGTCCCATCCCTATATTACAATAACCGCCCAGCTCTGCCATAAAGACCATCTAGGCATGGCGGCGTACGGGTCACGACCCCACCGTCACCATGGTGAGGACCCTCCTCCTTAATGTCCCCCTGTCTTGTTGCTGCATATTGAACAAAGATAACAATCAATTTGCCAGAAATCAGAATCGGACAACTTTCCCCTCGATCAGTTCTGGAAGTTTTCGTATTGGTATTCATCAAAAACATTAAAACTAAGAACTGCCACCATCTACAATGAAAATGCATCAACCAACAGGTGATGCACTGTTCAATCTACCTCCAATCACAGAACAGAACATGTTTTCCTTTTTTACATTGTAACAGTAGCTGGGAAAAGAATGAAAACAGCATAAAAGAAAGATTTTTATACCACTGTACACTGTTGCATGTCATTTAGAAATACAGTAAAGTTACCGATTACTATGACAATACTTAATTATAATCCAGACCATAATTATGTTGCTGTAGTCAGTCAGTTTAAATGCACATATAAAATGTAAAGACAATACAATAGAAAACAACAACCTGTAAACAATGAGCATAAACTAGAGATGATTTCCATGCTAGTACTATTTTCAGGTTTTATCTGCTATTAGAATTTTAACCAAAAGTTTTTTTTTGATGAAAGTAGAAGTTATGATTCCTGTAGAAACTATAGGACCATCTTTATCAATGTCTCAGAGCAAATTCCCCTACCTTCATATGTTTTCTTTTTAAATTAAACTAAAAAAGGTGCACCAAAGTACGTGCTGCTAGTTGATGTGTTTGTAGACCTAAAAGGGTGGATTCCTGAGATTGAAACGTGTGATTAAAGGGGAAAAAACAGCTGATTTCTCTATATCTGATCTGTCAAGCATTGATCAGAGCTTACTGTGGGAAAACTGACTGATTCCCATCTCTGGCTGATTCACTGGTGCATCTGTAGTACAAATAAGTGTATAAAAAAAGGTGCTCCTGTCAAATAAAAGTAGATAAAACAAATTTTAAAACAGATAAAACAATCTTTCCTATTTTGAGTTGGCAGCAAAACTCAAGAGTTACCAAGATGTGCACTGTTGGTGAGAAGGACATACATTGGTTTTCCCCACACTATTCATTCAGGTTTTTGTCAATTAAAGATAAAACACAAACTGATCAGAAACAGAAGGAATGACATGCAAGTATGCACATTAGGTTTATTGTAGACACCAGAGAGTCAATGGGAAACGTTAGAGACCAAAGTGTAAACAAATATGACCTTTTAAACAGGCTTCCGCATCTTCCCCTAGGAAGAAAAGCTATAAAACACTCATTCATCTGAAGCTCTGTCTGCTCTTTAAGGAAGAACAAGCTGTTTGGAAAGTAACACTATGCTATAAGCTGGATGCACCACCAGATAAATAAATAAATAATCAATGGTTATGTGTCCATTAGTTGTTGAAAGCTCCATTAGCTCCTCTCCTCTCCTGTTAGTGGTTAATGACAGTCAGTCACAATCGCATCAGCTGGAGTCCACTTCCTCCATTGGGAATCCTGCTCCTCTTTCTATTACAAGCAAACAACACATTACATACAGTGTGTATATATATTAGACATGCTCATGTGCATTATATGGACTATGGTGTCAAACTTCAACCTAAATCCTATCCCAAAGAGGTGTGAAAGCATAAAGCAATTCAGATTTCATTTCATTGCTCTCCTGAGTACTACTGAAAATGTAAATGTGAATGATAATAGTCCTTATTTTTTAAATTTTACCTAGATTGGTGTGGTCCCAGGCGGCCACTATGGTATCCACAAGCATTATTTGGGATAAACCAAGCCAACAACCCAGGTCAAATTCACTTAAAATCGTCCAGATCAGTTTAGTTTACATTTTATACATCCGCAGTGCTTTCTTTAACTTTACGCAGCAGGAACATTTTACTATAAAGTAACAAGGATTTGCTACAAAGGCAATTAGAAAGGCAGCCACCCCATAATGTTAGCACTTAGCCACCAGCTAAGCTATGCTACAACTTCCACATACTGGAAAACGGGTAAGATCTGCAACAAAACATCGCACCTATATTCTTTTCTAGCCAACGATATGCTGGTTTAAACACCGAGTTACATGAGAGAAATAACCCTGACACCTTCACCAACTAAAACACTGCCTCGCAGGCCTTCGACGGGCAGGCTAGCTTTAGATACTAGCAGATAGCCTTTTGGCTAACGCCTTGACGTTACGTCCCTTCTCTACGACAAATCTCAGATTAAATGACGATAAATTACCACGGTGAGTGCTCATAAACCACATTCAGTTGCTCAGGAGCTGCGTTTTGCAGTAGAAAAACTGTGTTTAAGCGGAAAAGCGACTTTTTACCTGCAAAGAAGTCCAATCAAAAAATTGATGTTTACAGATCCGTGATGATAGACCGTGTGTACGCTCCGTGCGTAAAAACGGATAGGCCCCCAGGACGCAACGTACCCACACAACAATACGTCCTTTCCCAACAGGATCACTAAAAATCTCCTCAAACCAAGGGACTACGGCGGAATAAGGCCGAAATTGCGGGAGTCGGTAGTTTTATGTTTTGTCCCGCATGAGGCCTTGTCAGTGGACTGGAGCCTGCTGTGGGTTTACATACGGACCCCGATGAGCCCTTTGTTCACGGGAGGACATGAACAATAGCTGTAGGCCCTCCTCCTCCTCCTCCTCCTCCTCCTTTCCGTCTGCAATGCATTTGCTCCTCTCTTCTCTGCCCAGCACAGCCAGCCGCCCTCTCCCCCTTCTTCTTCTTCTCCTCCTCCACCTCCCCCTCTAATGCACAACTGCACATAAAGGTTGTCTGGTAAGCATTTTTCCCCTTCCTCCTCCCTGCATCCCATCTCTACCTCCTAACTGACACAGATGAGAATTGGCCTAATGCAGCTAACTGGAAATTTGCGTGGAAACAAAGATCATGTTGACTGCAAAGTGGTTTTCATGTTTGCCTAATTAGTGCACATAGGCTTGCTCCTAACAGCCGAACTGGGACAGCCAGAAAGCCCTGGCCATACACAGTGGGCTCATTCAGCGTGATGCAAACACCGCTGATGCAGCAACATGATCAGTCTGAAGAAGATTAAGATCTTCTAAACTTTCACAGAAGGTAAGAGACCGGAGTGGTTTGAATTAATTGTGCTGTAAAGTTTGTACACTGAACTGTCTCCAAGGTGGACAAGCCAGATCCATTAACACCGGAAGTTTCTCTCTTCCAGTTTCCCCTCAGAATCCACTGACACACACATTAATGAGCACACACCTACTAAGATGCTAAGCCAAAAGGAGAATCCCGCAGGCTTCTAAATCGGCTTAAATCGCCTCAAATTATAATCAGATATTCAGATCACAGCCGAAGAGATCCCATCCATATGGCCAAAGTTGAGATATAAAAAAAACAAGCAGAGTTAAAGCCAGCAATTTTCTACATTTTAATGCATCTTCATTTTTACAGATGCAATACTGCACAAATGTCTTGGGCCACCTTTAATTAATGTATCTATTGACAGAAAAGTGGGAATCAGGCTCAAAGATAAATGGGAAAAAATTACATATGGAAGAAAATACACAGCATATTGAAAGAGCTTTCATTCATTCATCCATTGTCTTCAGCTCCACCAAGATCAGGTCACAAGGGTGACGATACAGGAAGGAAAGCCAGACATCCCTCTCCTCAGCTCCTCAGCGACACTCTCCAGCTCATTCTGAGGAATCCTAAGGCTTTCCCTGGTCTGAAGGGATATATAGTCCCTACAGTGAGTTCTGGGTCTGCCCTGGGGTCTCCTCCAAGTGGGACGGGCCCAGAAAACTACCAAAGATAGACACCCAAGAGGCATCCTGATCTGATGCCTGGACCACCTCAACTGACTTCTTTCATTGCACAGGAGCAGTGGCTCTTCTCTGAGCTTGCCCCTGGATGACAGAGCTCCCTAACCTGATGCCTGGTTTATATACACCGTTTCTGTCCTCCTTAACGCAGGAAAGAGGTGCACACAGGAAGGGGAGTGTTTTCTCATTTCAGCCAGTCGTACAAACTAGATTTTGAAACCACCCTCATTTTTACGAGCATATGCATGGTTAAGTATAAAGAGAGGGGGAATGATTATTTCAAAATGTTTCATTCACTAAAAAAACAGCTACAAGTAACACTTATATGGCCAAACTTTAGATTTAGCATTAATGCACTTCTGTAATCTACAGGAACAGCCGCTGTTTAAAATAAGAACTGCAGTGAATAGTATAAAAATGAAAGGGATACTCTTCATATCACAATTCTCTTGAGGCATCTGTCGCGCAAAGGTACAACTCTAAGTCTGAGCCCGGTCCCAATACATAGTAAGCTCATCCCTGTTGCTTGTTAATGGGATTCTGATTCTTTTGGTCAGGATCCATATTTCATTGCCATAGATGAGATTTGAAATGTGAATAGACTGGTAACTCAACAGCTTTGGCTTTTGGTTTAGCTCTTTCTTCACCTCTACAGAACAGAGCAGTTCTCGTGTTACAACAGATGAGGTTCCAGTCCATCTATCCATGTCCTGCTCCATCCCATGTCACTGGTAAACAACACACTTTAACACCTTCTCTTGAGCCAAGAGGTAGGAACCCACCTTTTCCAGTTAAGAACCATGGCCATCGACTTAGAGGAACTGACTTTCATTCCAGCCACTTTCCATTAGTTGAAATCCACTCTGGTGCAAACTGAAGGTCATAGCCTGAAGAAGCCAACAGAACGATATCATCTACAAAAAGCAAAGATCAGACCCTAAAGTTTTGCAACCCAGACACCCTCCTCTCCATGACTACAACTTAAGATTCTGAACATCCAAATCAGGAGCAGTGACAAGGGGCAGCAGCCCTTGCAGAGTCAAACCCACACAGAAAACAAGCTCAGCTTTGTGCAGACACAGCTCCTGCTGTGGTTACACAAGAACCAGATAGCCTTTTACCAGCATTTTTAAAAAATCTTGAAGGTCATTAAGACATTTTATAGTGTGAGCACATTCCTTTTACACAGCTAGATGCTCCTGTACCAAGCTTTGATTTTTTCCTAAAGGAAACCCTGTATAATTCCTTGTGTCTTGACTGACTTTTGTTATTTTTCCTGTCAGTGTGATGTTACACTGCTTCAGAAATGTTCACTTATATCTTCCATGAAGCCATATGCTTAGCTTAATTTACCTTGGAAGTTGGGAGTCAGATCTAGGAACAACACCAACTATGTTCCTGTTGCAAGTTAGAAAACTAGTGGGAGTTTGCTTATTGTATTGCTAATTGCCTTTGACCCCGTCAGATAGTTGTTAACTGAAAAAAGTTTTGTAGCGGCATGACTGGCAACTGGATTTAAGAGATGCAAACTTTCGCTGGTGCAAATAAACCACTTATTACTGCTGCTCTTGCTGTGTTTCGTGTCTGTGCCATCTGTATAGGAGGACAAACACTTTAAAATAATATGCAGGATAAAAAATCAAACATGCAGTTCTCTCTGTATTTATGATTCTTAGAAAACAAACAATTCATGACACAGCCTCCACCTTGTTTTACAGACTGCTCACTGTTGTTCTGTACACATTAACAATAATTTGAATCAAGCATGGATTTTTCAGTTCATGTGACACAATTGCTAAAGGTTTTACATCTAGTTCAGGGGTTCCCAAAGTAGTGGTCAGGACCCCCCAATGGGGGTCACGGGACACCAGGGGGAGGGTCGTGAGATGATTTTCAAAATCATTGGGATGTGACCCCTGAGGCTTATGGAAGGCCTAAAGGGAAATAGATTGAAATGAAATAAATAAATGTCATATTTATTAATTTCACAGGCGACCGTGGCTCAGTAGGAAGAGTAGTTGTCTTGCAATCATAAGGTTGTGGGTTTGATTCCAGCTTCCTCCTGCCATATGTTGATGTGCCCCTGGGCAAGGCACTTAACCTCAAGTTGCCTACCGATCTGCATATCGGTCTATGAATGTGTGAGCGTTAGTGAGTGCGATTGGCTGAATGTGGCTCGAGTGTAAAAGCGCTTTGAGCGGTCTGTATGACTGGAAAGGCGCTATATAAGTTCAGTCCATTTACCATTTAATATTAGATGTCCCATTAAATAATTAAATGTGCCACCACATTTAATTAAATAATAAAATATAATTTCAAAAATAACTTCATTTAAAAATACATAGAATTATTTTTTGCTCTCGATTTATTTATTAAATAAATGAATATAGAGTGAAATACTTTTTTTGTTTTTAGGGGGTCACCAATCTCTGACACTGTTGTTTTTTGGGGGTCTCAGGCTGAAATGTTTGGGAACCCCTGATCTTGTTGTTGTGAGGCTCCAGAAATTCTTTCTGATGAAGCTATGACAAACATTGATGCATCGCTTTTCAGTTCACGTGTCACGTTTTTGCTGGTGCTTTTTTTTTGTAGGGAGCTCTGATTGGGTTTTCAGTCTTGCCACTTGGCATTTTGTCCTTGACTAAGTTACTTTTGTAAAGTTTCCTAACAGCATAATACAGACATGAGCAGGGCTTTTGGACAACAGCTGTTTGAGAATCAGCGTGTCAGTGCAAGACTACAATTAATGTTTATTTACAGTTTTATTTTTGAAATTATTTGTAAATGCAAACCAAAAATAAGGAACTGGATATTGATTTTGTAACACCAAGTGACTAACAGTTATAAAACTGACTCATGAGTTACGTTTTGGTTTCTTTTAGATATGAATAAATAGTAGGTGAGAGCTGGGTGGCTTATTAAATAAAATGCTCAAGTGGCAAAAAATCTAACTGAGTCAAACTCATTAAGAAACCAGAGTTTAAACGTATTATGAAAGAATGATTTATTATATACAACTTAAAAATGATGAACTCATTTCATGTTAGAAAACATCATGTCAGTGAACCCTCTGATGGGCTTTCCGCTTCAACTGAATACTGAAAGAAACTGCTGCAGCCTGAATGTGTTCTGATTTATACAATTCACAAGTACGCTGAGAAGGAAAACAATCCTGAATGTTTTAATCATTATTTAAGGCTCTGTTGGAGAGCAGCTCTGTGGTCTGGCTTTTAAATGGTAAATGGACTTAACTTATATAGCGCTTTTCCGGTCATACAGACCGCTCAAAGCGCTTTACACTAGTGCCACATACTCACTAACGCTCACACATTCATACACCGATACGCAGATCGGTAGGCAACTTGAGGTTAAGTGCCTTGCCCAGGGGCACATCGACATATGGCAGGAGGAAGCTGGAATCGAACCCACAACCTTATGATTGCAAGACAACTACTCTTCCTACTGAGTCACAGTCGCCTTTTACCACTTGTGTTGTTCAACTAAATAAGCGTGATTATAAATAACGCTGAATAACCACTTTTAGAAGTTGACACACTTGCAAAAACCACGGGTTTAATTTATTAATGCAGAAATGGGTTGTAGTTGCTTAAGTCTTTTTATGATAAAAAAAAACAAGAAAAAACCAAATGTTTATTATTATGTTATTGTTTTATAATTTTTTTAAAATCATTTTTTACACCTTA
This sequence comes from Crenichthys baileyi, assembly GCA_036173005.1. Classification (NCBI taxonomy): domain Eukaryota; kingdom Metazoa; phylum Chordata; class Actinopteri; order Cyprinodontiformes; family Goodeidae; genus Crenichthys; species Crenichthys baileyi. The sequence continues at coordinate 641,148 of JAHHUM010000899.1, forward strand.
GTGTCATCAATATGCATTTTTATAAATATTTTATTTACGTGGTCTGCAATAGCTAGTCATAATTTTATCATCCAGCTGTGACAGAAATTATTTCTAAACGTGGCTTCTATGTTCACTGCAATGCACAATTCCTTAAAATATGTCAACTCAGTGTTTACTAGTTTAATGGTTTCCAAATGAATATTGAATGATATTTCTGTAGTTGACTGTGATTATATCAGCACATAAACTTATATGGGGCCAGCCCACAACATCTCCTGCTCCCCTCTTGCCATTCTCTAAATAGTTTTCCAGATCTGCTCTGTATCTAAATCTGCAGTGTAAGCATACATTCTCTGACCATTTGCTGAATAAAGACAGCAACTTAACCCTTGTAATTTGTTACAAAGCTGTCCACATCTTTATGTTAGTGGGTCAGATTTGACCTGTGATTTAATTAGACCCAGAACACAAAAAAGGAGAGTCTGTCATCCAAATTTGTTCTCCCCTCATAACTAACTGAATGCATTTGCAACATGGGTGTCCAAAGTGTGGCTCAGCAGCCGTTTGGGGCCTGTGGAATGATTTGGTGTGGCTTGAGCTTGCAATTCAAAAATCATACAATATTTAAAAACATTTAAGGCAAGATTTTCATCGGTAAACTAAAATCTAGTTGAAATGGGAAATCATAGGCACAACACAACATATATATTTTTTATTAACCATGCTTTTTGTTTTCATAGTAATAGAATGAGTAAATAGAATCACAAATATTCACAGATTTCTACTCAAAAAGCAGAGTTGGGCGCACCCCTTCATTACATTTGGATAAAAACATCAAGCGCTTTCAGAGCTGTTTCTGACCATTAACTACATTTCTTTCTAATCCTAGAAACTGAAAACAATCAACCCCCAAAATCTATGAAACTGTTTGTCTTTCTTTTAATAAGGCAAAAGTGCAAGACTCTTTTTATGTTTTGGATCAATTATTTATTGGATCTACTATGAGATCTGTTTAAAGGAAATTAGACTACTAAATGTTTCAATGAAATATTCCAACTTTATTGATGCTAGCAAAAAGTTTGGACACTAGTGATCCAAACACTTGTAATATACCACTTATTTTCAATCTTTATATTTTCTGTGTTGAGGACAACAGATGTGTATATTCTTTGAGTTTTTAAAAGTACTAAATAAAGTGACATTTGTAAAGTAATGGGTCACAACTGACCCCTACACATTTATATTAGGAAAAGGCAAATAGTCCTAAACTCCTATGTTTTTTTATAACATCACCTTTTTTTCCTTAGAAATAGCAAGTGCAAATGGAAAATCAAACCATGAATTAAACATTTAACAACAATTAGATGTTGGTGCGTGTGTAAGAATGTGTATGGTGGGGTAAATTAAGCCATATATGACAACATCTATTTGTCAGTGATGCAACAGCCAGTTTTCTTTGCCGGTTCATATTTGACCCAGACCACCACATATGTCAAGTCTTTTACACATCTTTAAAAAAATATTGTTTAATGTTGTTGTGTTAAAATAGTTGTTTCCGGGGACACCATGAAGTCCAATACAAAAGAGCAAATGGTAGTTTTTACATTCCTGAACAGATCAAGCTTGACCTGAATACGGTATAAAGGTTTAATGTAGATACCTTTGCAGGCTCTTGTGCATGAAAACTATTGTTTAACAAATTGTCTCTCATTTAGAGAGGATAATTTGTGTGAAGGTCTGTCTCTCACCCGACCAGCAGAGGAAGATGCTCAAACCGACTTTATGTGTGTTGCCCTGACCACAGTAAGCCTGTTTCATGAGCACTTCACAGCTCACAAGCCTCCTGTCAGTCCTTTGGCAGCATCTTTGTGTGTCTAGCGCCAGGGGAGCTGTAGTCAATAGTAGCTCAGAGTGTCTGTTGCGGGTGACTTATGTGGATTTGCCTATCTTACATTCACTGGCCCCTGTCACCATGGAAACCCGAGCAGTCTACACCGACACAACCAGAGAGCGGCTAAGAAACACCCATGGAAATGGACACACAAGAGTTAATCCTGTGTGTGTCTGTGTGTGTCTGGGTCTCCAAAGCTCTCCCATTGAAATGGTACATGACGGGGTTAATCCCCACTGTGTGTGGACGTGTGTGCAGTGGAGTGATGGAGAGGAGGTGGGGGTGGGAGGTGTGTCAGGATAAGGCTTGAAGGGCTTAAACACACCGTCTCTTTCGCTCTCAGGCGTAGGGTTGGCCTTATCTTCAACCAGCACCCCAAGCAGCGAGGCACGCACACAGACGCTGATGCCTAACCTTCATTTCACCAGCTATGCTTCCAGCTGCACACACCTAAAGCCATAAATCCACGTCTGTGAAGTGATTAAAGCTGGCACAAGTTGGTGCTGAATAACCAGGAATAATCAAATAACCCTGCTGGAAGGGGCTAAACTTTTTTTCTCTGCTACTTTGGGTAATAAGACAAAGTAAAGTTAGATTAAGCTAATGTTCAGCTGTTTTGTTCACAAACCAGGAACAAGACCAAGACCAAGAAGACCAAGACCAAGACCAAGAAAGTAAAAGTCAGTTAAAAAGAAAAATAACCCTTACCTCCTTCGAACTCAAGTTGCTGTGACATCGCCATTTTGTCACCTACAAATGTACTTTCACAGCTATACCCAGATCTGACTCAGACACTGTGTTTTCATGCTTCTCTCGCTCTCTGATATCTCCCATGTCCAGACTGTCAGGCTCAGGGGCACGACGAGGGGGGGGGGTTTGGTTTCAGTGCATGTGTAACTGGGTGTTAATGTGTGTGTCTGTGCACATAGCCTCGTGCACATGTGCAAATGTGTGCAGCATGCCACTTCCACTTACTCATCAACAGGAAACTGAGCCCACATGCATCTGTCCAAGTTCTGATAACAACCGTTCTTGTCACCCTCCCCTCAGCTGTGATCCAAGGACAGTCTCATGTTGGTCTGACTGCAGGAAAAGTCCTGCTTAATCTGATCCAAGCTGGCTTCTGTTAATTGCTGTTTTTTCTGCCCCCCCCTCAAAACAGAAATGGAAACAGAGAAGCTCCTGCTCTAACAGGACATTTATTTCCTCAAGTGTAACAACCTCTTTAAACACGTCCCTGGCACAGATTATCCCACTTATCCACATGAGAGATATCTTCTCTGGTAATCTTCTTTTACTGGTGGGTGTGTGCCCGAATGTAAACCTTTGGCAGCTTAAGTTCTTCACTTTTACTGAATACGATAAAAAAACAGAGTGACTCATGTAGAATTCATCCTTGATTAATCAGGTAAACACTTTTAGGGTGACAGCACTAAGAATAAAGCAATTCATGTCAGCGATCAGACTGTGAAATAAAATACTGAATTGGGGGCATGCAAATTTCTTCTTCCATTTATATTATAGCATGTAATATTACTGTAGTATTAGAAACTTTTAAAAAATCCAAAGTCAACATTTTCATCGCAGTACCGTAATCAGTCTAATTTTCTATTGTTTGACTCTCCCTTTGATCTTTTTTATCACACATTTAAAGAAGCAACGATATTTTGAATTAACCAGATTAACATCTTTTCACCATCAGTCAAATTATTTACACACAATAAAGGATTATTTTTATTATTAATCACACTAAGTTATATTTTAGATCTATCTTAAACAATATGATTTTTTATTTAATCAAATACCCTGAAATAAAGAGACTTGGTTAAATTAAAAATTCTATTAGCAAAGTTTAAAGCTAGAAAGAGATTATTGCCAATTAATTTCAACTAATTTGTTGAGTATGGTGTAAAATTGATTGATTGATTGATTGATTGATCTCTTAATAGTGTGATCAAGTAAATAAACAAAACAAAAAAGATACAAAGATACTAACACTAATTTCTGATGGGAATTTTATGATTAAGAACTTCAATGTCCAAGATATTATCTAAGATGATTAAATACTTAACTTTTATTTTACGGTTACTGCTCTTTTAGGAGTTTAAAGAAGGGGTTTAATTGCCTATATCTCTGAGCTCAAAAACGTTATTTGAAATTAAGCATTTGGAAGAGGGAACAAAAAAGGAGTAATTTAAACCACCATTAGCTTCCAGCTCTAAAACACCAGGGATAGACCAGGAAACAGAGTACGAACTTTGTTGTCCAGAGTCAGGCTACTGGTTCATTCCTTGAACCAACTTGGACTTCAGGTTCATATGGCTCCCCCATAGTCTTGTCTATCAGCTCAGCTGATGGGGATATCCCTTAATAACAGCTGCTGTTCCAGCTGAAAAGATCTCTTTAACTGAAAGGCTCTTGGCTCTGGTTTGGTTTGTTGTAAGGCTTTCTCACTTTGAATTTAGAACACAGTTAAACATAAAGAAAAACACTCAAAGAAAGACGCTGAGTGACAATGAGCACGTCAGATGTGTGGAGGAAAAACAAAGCTTAGCATACGCTTCACTCAAAAATTAGATGAAAGTAACAACGGAGAGGCTGGAGAAGGAGTTGTCAAGAGAACCTGATCAACCAATCAGATAAAAGCTACAATGTGCTTGGTAGACAATAACAAAAATTAAATGTATTAATATATCAATCACATCCTTTAAGCTCAAAAGTGATTCCCTGTGATAAAAAAAAACTATCCTCTTTGATAAAACACTACTGTATTTCCAGCCTGAAGCTGTTTCACATTCAAGGTTTTTAACATGTAATAAGTTTGATGAATTAAATGGAAAGTTCAGTTTAACTCATTAATAACTTTTTAATATTAAAAGTCATCATATATTATTTTTAAAAGCTTTTGTAAAGCAGCAAAATAAGATCATTTATAGAGGAAATACTTTTGAGACATTTCCACAAGGCTTTCAGACAAACACTTTAACACTCATTGAGCAACACTTAAGGATCATAAAAACACTGATATTTCCAAGGTTTAGAATGTCTTCGCTGTGGGATAAGAGGTATCCACAGAAAATCCAGGTCTGATCTGGTGAGCTTGTTTTCCCCATATTATTCTGAGCCAATGTATAAACCTGCTACTAACTAGGAATAAAAGGCTGATATATTTGCTGTGCTGTTTATACTGTGGTATTGCTCCTGTTAATGTCTTTGGCTGCTCTGTTCCATTAGCATAATGCATTGAACCAATAAGTTGACTCTCTTTACTCCATAATGACCTTAAGTGAATTGTGTAAATTTATTTATCCAGAAAAACCAAAGAAAATAAGAGGAAAAATATTTTGAAAAATGGGCCAATCGCATCATAATGAAAGAAAAAATGGTAATAAGTTCTAGTAAATCATGATGTTAATTTTCAGCAACTTCAAAATCCTGATTGGTCAGCACTAAGATTTTCAAAACTCTTTAAATTCAAATCTAATTTTTACAATCAAACATTTTTTTAGGTCTGAGGTTCAGAGTTAATCTGCAGACACCGTACTGCATTCATGCAGTATTTGTTATATTAGCCTTTTATATTAACAAGGTTTCTACAATTGTTTTCTTTGAAAACCTTTCCAAACCTAAGTTTCTTGATTTCGTCAACATTTTCTTACCATTATGAATATTTGAGAAGAAAACCTTTTTTCCCTGTTTTGAATAGATGAAAAAAGGAAAGTCAAATGAATTAAATATCCTTTTAATCCTTTAATTCCTTTAAAATTAAAAATCACTTTTATTTCTAAAAATAAAATAAGTAAATAAAAAAGTGTATACTTAATTTAGTGTTTATCCAGAAGTTTATGCAGACTTTGAAAAAGATAAAAGCAAAAAAAATTCCAAACTTTTCAAGACTGTGAGGAACCCTGTGTTGTTATCCAAGTTAATAAATTAGTTTACAGTTCAATTGAAATTTGTTTTACATCTGCTGTAAACTCTGTTTGAGTCTGATGCACTGAAGATACATGTATCGGCATGGGCCGGTTAATGAAATCAATGTATGCTAAAGCTTTAAAGATGACGTTAAAGTGGCATTAATGGTGAAATCCTTTAGATTAGATAAAAGTGCCACAAGGAGCTGTTTAAAGAAACCAATTAACCTTACATGCACATTTTTGCACTGTGGGACAAAGCTGGAGAACCCAGAGAGAACCAGTGCATGCATGACGAGGAGAACATGCAAACTCCATGCAGAAAGAGGTTGGTATTCAAAGCCAGGACTATGCAAGTCTGCAAGGCGTGCTGAACAGTGCACCAATGGGCAGCCTGCTGCTAATCTCATCATTGCAGTATTTGACAATATTTTTTCATTTTTTGTTCAACCAGCCCCACTGAGAGGTTCATGATGCCTTTTAGAAGACCTCTTCTAGCTATCAAGAAGCTTCCAAGACGCTATCAATGCTATCAAACACTTCGTACAAAGGCTGACAATCTTTTAGCACGTTTATGCTGATATTTTCCATCATTCCCTTATGCCTAGTAAAGGCCTTTTCGGGGGTTATTGAGAGGGGTAAAAAAAAATTTCAACCTGGCCTTTTTTATGACAATTCCTCTCAAAAACAAACCTCTTAGTTGAATAAAAATAACTTTAAATATAAGGAGATTTGAATCACTTGGGGCTTAACTGTATTATTGATCTTGATAAAAAAATGTCATCATAGGCTTCATCAAGAAACCTATGATTACACTGAGACAGAAAGAAAATAAAAAAGTCATTCTGAATGACATACGTTATTCATATTTTTGTCAACAAATAAAAATGTGTGGAAAAGTGGGTGAGTTTGAAAAATAGCCATATATTTTATATATATATGTATTTTAACATGAAAATGGTACCTGCTGTAAAAGTGTTCATATTTCATTTATTGTTCAGGTCAAGGTGTTGCATATGCCGCATGTATATATTTTTGACACTGAAAGCTTTAGTTTTTAAAATGACAAATGCTAACCTCAGGTTTTAGATTGTTGCACTACTTGCACTCCTTTCACAATTTGTAATTTAATGAAGAATGAATGTGTTTTGTATAGATTGTAAATTCAATTAAGGATTTTTGTTTTTTAAATTCAAAAAACAAAATTAAACTAAAACCTTTTCAGACAACAAAAGTAAATCTATGTCTCAATGTTTTGCTAAATATACCTTTAATTCCCCTCTATGCTGGGATAAATATTTAATCTAGGTGTAAATAAAAAGCTGTCTTATCGTACAGGCTTTAAAAATGTAGGATATATTTTAGTCGGTTAAATTTATAGTACATTTATTCAACTACAACTAAAATAATTACTAAATTGTCACAAAATTCAAGCTTGCTGTCAAGTTGAACACTGCTTTATAGGTGATATATTGACTCTAGGGATGTGGATTTGTGCACAGTTTAGGCTTAATGAAGCTTATTTGTTTAACTAAAACTAATAAAGCTGAAAGAAAACTGGATCCTCTTCGCTGGCTCCCGGTGTGGCACTCGGGTCCTTGACAACACATCCTCAGAAGTAGGAGAAACTGCAACTGACCTCCAACCTCATGTCCTTTGACAGCAGCGCCCTCTTCTGGCTGCAGTGAGTCGACGTGTTTTGTTTTCATCCTGTCCCACATTATATGACTTTCCCACTCACCGGGTGATTTCCCTGTCCAGGGTTTTCTTTGGCAGGGGAACACAGACGCTCTGCAGCGGGGAAGTTCAACATAAAGTGCGTCACATGTTATAACAGGCCGCACCGCCAAGGAGAGGGGGGTTGAATTAGAACAAGGGTCAGCAGTGAGGCGGGCTGGCAATAAAGTGTTTTATCTCTGTGTTCAATAATAATTGTAAAATACAAGAAGTGCATGGATGAGCTGCAGGAAGTTGGTGATCAGGATTACTTCCTATCATCTCAGCCTCTCTCCACGCAGCCTGTGACAGATGTGTGTGGCGTCAGGTGACAGCTGTGTGAGTGGAGATGACAGGGCCCTGATGCAGCCTTCTCTGTTCTCTGGGAGCCATTTTGTCTGTCTCTGATCTCAGAGTCAAGTCTGCTCTCTCTCCTGGCCCCCCTCCCCCCAACCCATTCAGCCAATCACGTCAGCGCTCAGCCTTGCAGAAAACATTGAAACACAGTCTGATCTCTTCCTCACTCCCCGTCTCACCCACTCCTCCCGCGCTCCTACGGTGCTCATCTCCCACTTGTCTCTTCCGCTCGCTGCCTTTCTCTCCCTCCGTTACCTTTCCTCCCACCCCCCTTCCTCTCTTAATCCACATCTTTTCCTCAGTGTCTGCTCCCTCCCGCTCTCCTCCCCTCTGTCACACCCTCCTCCTCCTCCTCTTCAGGCTCTCTTGTTGTGCAACCCGTTTTTAAACAGCTCAGCCTTTGTCCGTTTTTGTCTGTTGCCATTTCAGCCAGAGCTGCAGTCTTTACTCATTTTCCTCCAATCAGGGACACCATGTGACTCTCTGCATGAGAGGGCACAGTCTCTTCCCTCCTCCCTTCATTCTCCCCCCCATCCTCTCTCCTCCCCTCATCCAGCCAGTCAGCCATCCAGCCAACATACGCTAGCAATCAGGGAAGTCAAAGGAGAAAGAAAGAGGGAGCAAGGGAAAGGGAAGATGGAGGTTAATGCACCCAGTAGAGGAAGATGTAGGCTGTCCTGTAAAGGTCCGGGGGGTCCTAGAAGCTCAACGAAGACTCAGGTTGACCTCCGACTACAGAACATCTGCAGCAACATGGAGTTGACTGTACAATAACATCATTCAGTGGAGTTATTCCCACACACTGTCTTCTCTGTTTATGTCACCCACATGTCGGGGCACATGCTGTGTGTGTATAAACACACACACACACACACACACACAGACACACACACACACACACACACAAACACACTAACACAAACACATGTAGTGTATTTCTATCCTTACAGGGACTTTGACTTCCTTTCATTTTCCCTTCATTTCTATGGCCTAACCTTGACTCTAACTCTGAACCTAACCATTACCAGTACATATGTAACCCTAAACCTAACCTAAACTCAATTCACACCTTAGTCAGAAACCTAACCCCTAACCCAAGAAATGCATTTTCCTTGTGTGGACCAGGCCTCCACAAGGCAGTGGGTCCTCACAATGTAACATATGTTGGGAAAATGGTCCTCACCATGTAACAAATATTAGAACACACACACACACGCACACACACCCACACACACAAACCCCTCTGAGCCCACACAAGAAGGGGGAGGATCCTTGTGTGTCGAACACCGCTCAGGAATGTAAACAAGAGAGGGAACAAGAGTGCCTGAAGATGGGTTTTATCATTTTGTATGCAGCGTTCCTTGTCATGTTCTTCCAGAACAGCCTCTCTCCTTCAGATCCTTGTAAGTGTTCATACCTTAAAGTTTTTCACATTTTGTCACGTTAAAACCACAGATTTCAATGGATATCACTGAGAGTTTATGGGGTAAACCAAGATAAGGTTGAGTATTATTGTCAAATATCAGAAAAGGGATACAAAGCTTTGCGTTTTATTTACAAAAAAAATGACAAAAGTGGGGTGTGCATTTGTAATCAGTCCACTTTACTCTGAAACCCCTATATAAAATCCAGTCAAACCAATGGCCTTCAGAAGCAGACTTATTAGTGAACAGAGTCTATCTGTGTGTATTTTAATTTCAGTATAAATCCACTTCTTCCATAGTGGGTCGCGGGGAAGCTGGTGCCTATCTCCAGCAGTCTATGGGCGAGAGGCGGGGTACACACTGGACAGGATCACCAGTCAATCACAGGGCTGCAAGAAGGGTATCATTGCTTTTTTTTTTTTTTTGCGGCACTAGTGGCTTTTATTTTTCTGATTTTTTCAACAGTAAGCTGACAGGAAAGAGGAGTAAGATATACAGCAAAGGTCGGCTGGGCCAGGACTCGAACCTGCGACAGGTTGTGTTAAGGACTGAAACCCATGAATATGGGTTCCACGTTTTACCTCTGCACCACCGCCGCACCCAAGCAAGTAATATTTAAAAGAAGTTCTCTCTGTAGCTTGTCACAATATAGGTCACACACCAAACATATGGAAGAAGCTTTTCTGGTCAGATAGGATCACAACTAAAATATTTGGCCTTCATAAAAGATGAGCTCTGTGTAGCGGAAAAGTAACACTGCACACATGAAAATGGTGATGGCAGCATTATGCTTTGGGTAATGCTTTTTGTCAGCAGGGATAGGGAAGCTGGTCAGCTAATAAAAAGATAGGTGGTGCTAATTACAGGGCAATTCTAGAAGAAAACCTGCTAGATGCTGCAAAAGACTTGAGACTGAGGTGGAGGTTCACCTTCCAGCAGGACAACCCTAAACATACAGCCAGAGCTATAATGGAGTCATTTGCATCAAAGCATATTCAGATGTTAGAATGGCGCAGTCAAAGTCCAGATATAAATCTAACTGAGAGTCTGTGCCACTTGAAACATGTTCACAGATGCTTTCCAAGCTTAAGCTTGAGCTATTTTGTAAAGAAAAACTTCAGTCACTAGACATGCAAACCAAAATGACATGCTCTGAAAATGCAGCACAAGGTCGCTCTATAAAAGTGTTTAACCAAATGCAAAAATTAAAAATAGAAAACCATGTGCAATTTTCTTTCCATTCCAATACTATGCACCACTTTGTGTTGTTTCTTCACATAAATCCCAATAAAATACTTTGAGGTTTGTAGTTGTAGAGTGACTAAATGTTGAAAAGCTTCTATGTGTAATTTTGAAAGGCACTGCACCAATGTGATTTGTTTTTAATGTTATAAAAGCAGAGAGGGAGCACTGACGTGGCTGTAAATGTGCAAATTAAACCACCTCCTCCGTTGGGTCAAGCCTGGGGTTCATCTGGAGTTGACATGAATGAATGGAGATGATTGTTCCGTATTTTTGGAGGTTGTGTTTACATTGGTTTTCAGTTACCTCAGTGTGTGTGTGTGTGAGTGAGTGAGTGCAGGTGAGGTTTTATAAATCAAACACTTGTTTCCCTTCATGACCTTCCCGGATAAAAACCCTACTTTTGTTTTCCAAATTAAAGTTCTTTCATTTGTTTGCAAGTGTCTGAACGCGAGTCATTTCTGAGAAAAAGCACAAGGACAGAAGCAGGGCAACAAAAGAAAGGGGAACACCAGAGCGAACAATCTGAGAGCAAGAGTGAGTGCAGTCATATGTCTTTTTTGGAAATTTCCATGACCACGTTGATTAAGTATGCAATCCGACCACAAGATAGCCGAGGAGGCTCGGTTCTAAACAAACGCTCCTGCCTCTGCTGCGCAGGCTCGTTTAACGGCTGAGGTGGCAGCATTTGCCTTCGTATCACGGGGTGCTGCACACAGATTGAAAACACACGTCTGTAAGAAGGCTGCTGTGTGCATGCAGCTACCCTGATGCAAGATACTGTTCCTCATGTGTATGTGTGTGTCTGTGTTTGTGTTTCAGGAGAATGCATCCTTGTCTGTTTTGATCGCAGTGTCAACACTTTCCTGCAACAGCCAGCTTCAACATCAGTCTATACCAGCGGCACGACAAGAAAAATCTGGCACTGCTTCTCAGTTTGCTCCCTCTTTATTTTCCATTTTTAAATAATTTGCAGGCTAAAGAGTTTCCAGAACCTCAAGAACATGGAACTGGTTAGTGTTACGTCTTTCTAAAGTCAGGAAACGTGATCCCAGATAAGCGGTTGGATGAATTCCCTCATCCACAGGCCCGGCTGTTTGAGGTTTGACCGCTGCGGCTGCTGTGGTCCTCCATTGGGAGGAGAAGAGAGGAGGCCACCTCCACACAACTTCTATCATGCTTCACTTTCTCCTCTCCTGCTGCTAAATATTACACTATACTGCAGACATGAAGGCACATCTGTCATGATTATGAATAGATTTTCAGCATCGGGATTATATTTCAACATCCTGCACCTCCTATCGGGTGCTACATAAATCGCTGTAACACTTAATAATAGACTGCCTCCGGCCCAGCAGCGCTGGGGTTTATTTCTAGCCCTCAATTCTTCTTGTACGGTTCTCCTCAGACTGATTGGAGTTAATACAATGAGAGTGATCATCTGTTTTCCGTCACCCAAACAAAACTTTTGCCCTTCCAAAGTCATACTCCTACCAGTATGGTAAGATATGATGGATAATGGTTCATCTCAGCTCGCTGTGGCAGAATTGTTCACACTAAAGGTGTGTCATCTGAAAATGTGGGAATATTGAACCAACTAATGGTTCTCATGAAGTCAGGGACAAGAGCAATGTGGATGCCAAGCAGCAAATACTGATATGAATAATGGTAATGTGTTATGCTTTATGAAATTTAAAGTGGAGGGAGACTACCTATTTAACAATTGTTTTCATACCAACTTAACTTTAACCGTCATATTACAAACAGAAACTGAAGTGTATTTCATTGGGAGTTTCTGTGATAGACCAACACAATTACGTGCATAATTGTGAATTTAGTTTGGGACCCCTAAATAAAATCCAGACCAAAACTAAACATTCTGACCCACATGAAAAACATTATGAGGGATCGAAAGGGTATAGTTGAAACATAAAGCATGGTGGTGGCATCATCATGCTGTGGGAAGTGGTCTGAGACTGGGGCGGAGGTTCACCTTCCAGCAGGACAATGGTCCAAAACATGCAGCCAGAGCTAATTGGGATGATTTCGATCTAAGCATGTTCATGTGTTAGAATGGCCCATTCAAAGTCCAGACCTAAATCCAATTGAGAATCTGTGGGAGGATTTAAAAAGTGAGGTTCACACATGCACTATACCCAATTTAACAGAGATTGAGCAAGTTTGAAAAGAAAAATGAGCAACAATCGCCATCTCCAGAAGTGCAAAGCTGGTAGAGACAACTCATTTAAAATCTAGCATATTTACAGATGCTAAAGCCCATTAGATACAAACACACGTAGCAGAGCTTCATGTGTTTTACACTTTCTCTAATTTAATCTGCTTTTTCGACCGCTTTCTGCTCATCAGCCTCTTCATGGACCCTAAATGACAAACACCCGTGTGAGCTGAAAGACATCAAACATTCATTAATAGCTTCTCGGTGGGGGGGAAAGGTGCAACAATCAATCATGCACGCCTCTGATCCGTGCCACTGAGCTTTGCCCTGCAAATGTCACACTTTGATCTTTCTCTTCTTCCACAAATCGAAGGAGGAGTGCCAACTTTATCTGCAGAAGCAACAGGAACCAAAAAGAGGAGAAGTTGCATTTGTAGTTCCATAGCAACAGCAACTTCTTGCTCAGATGTGGGCAGCACCAACAAAGATCTCCATCTCGTTTCATTTTCACGCACTGAAACCAGACAACATGTTGCTCCCTCTATTTTAGGTTTTGCCTTTGCTCTTCATCTTCTTAGCCATCCCAGAGGTCAGCCTCCCATGAGTCCTTGCAAACAGGACCCCAGGGTCCCCGGGGGGCACCTTTTCTCTTATTTTTCATTTTCCCCCGCCACAGCACCAGCTGCACTCGCCAACCAAAACACACAACAACAAGAAGAGAAAGTCAGAGACAGGCAGCAGCAGCAGTGTACTCACCGGGACACGCGCAGCCGCCCACGGACATCTTCTCACATGTCTGGTGTGAAACCGATCAGAATGATGGTGGTGGCTTCTGTTATCCCTGTCCTACCCTGTCCTCTTTTTCGCAGGCCAGCTACTGAGGCTGCTCACATGAGCGTCTGTTATCCCCACGTTTCACACACACACTGATACACCAACGGGGAGCACAGAGAGAGGAGGTGGGGAGGGAGGGAGAGAGAGAGAGAGAGAGAGAGAGAGAGCAAAAAGAGGGAAAAAGCTGAGGTTAGGAAAGAGCAAACAGACACACACAAAAGGATCAGATTCTCCCACAGTTGTAGCTGTAAACGGTGCAGCTGCAAAGCCGCTTGTCTGTGAGAGTGTGAGAGAGTGTGTGTTAGTGTGTCTGGGAGTGAGGCGAATTCTGCTCTCCTGCTTCTGCTCTGCCCTCACCCTCATCAGCCCTGCAAATTACAGCTCAGGTGGGAGGAGAGGGAGAGAGAGAGAGTGTGAACCAGAGGCTGAGAGAGTGGAAGAGGGTAGAAGAAAGAGAGTGGACTGTCAAAGTGACCCGAAGGCAGATTTCAGAGAACAACAACCTTTTTTTTACCTTGAAAATATGTAGAGAATGCTTTTCAGCACACACACATTTATAGACGTGCATGCATGACATAATCCTCAGGAAATGTGGCTTTATGTGTGTGTGTGAAAGAGTGAGTGTTTGTGCTGCAGCTGTCTGAGTGGCTTGTTACCATCCAGCAAAGGTCTGCTACACAGTGGGGGAGGTAGGGGGAGGAAATAGAGAGAGGGAGGGAGGGAGGGTGGCATCTGACGTGCCTCTTCTCTCCTCCTTTCTCCTCACCCCCCCACAGCTCTCGCTCCGTTAGTCTTCCCGTCTGCAGTGTGTCACAGTGTTGCGCTCTGACTTCACTCATCTCGCCGTCTCCTCAGCCATTTATCTCTCCTGCCCTCCCATCTCCTCCTCTCTCACTCCCTCCCCCTCCTTTATTACTCTTTCTTCCGCTCCACCTTTCCCTCCTACTGTCTCCATCTCCCGTCTAATCGTGCCTCTATCACCATCTCAGTTGTCCCTCCCTGTTTAAATGCTTGAGTTTGTGCATGTGAGGGAACTGTTGAGATTTAAGGATGCATCTGGTGTTACACTGAGGCCATTTTATTGTTTCTTCAAAATTATTCAACTGTTAGATCTCGGCCCACTTTCAGAAAAAGTTAACAGAGTGCAGGCTTTAAAACATTTCCTTGTATGCTTGTTTGGTGTGATGATATCCTTTTTCTGTAAAATCCCAACAGAACCTGGAAAAGGTATTCATACCCTTAAACTTTTCACATTCTGTCACCTGACAAACTTAGGGTGCATCAGTGGGATATTATGTGACAGACCAGTACAAATTAGTGCATGATTGTGGTAGGAAGAAAAGAACTGACCAACTCTGACCAGTTTCCCTGTCCCTTCAAAAGAAAAGCATCCCCACAGCATAATGCTGCCACTACCATGCTTCATGGTGGGGATAGTGTGTTCAGGGTGTTTTCTGCCACAGATAAATATTTTTCATATATATGAAAAAGTTAAATTTTGGTCTAATTTGACCAGATTCTCACTTAGATTCAACTCTAGGCCCTTCTAACAGATGAAAATGCTTTGATCCAAACCTTTACATTGTATCTCTGGTTGTATGTTTCTGTGGTCCTGCTGGAAGGTAAACCTCCACCCCATTCTTGGATTTTTTACAGGCTCCAACAGTTTTTTTCTTCCAGGACTGTCATGTATTTAGCTCTATCCATCTTTCCATCAACTCTGATAATTGTCCCTGTCCCTGCTGAAGCAAAGCATTCCCACAGCATAATTCTGCCACCACCATGTGTCACCATGGGGGTGGTGTGTCCAGGTTGACTTGTAGTATGAGTTTTCAGCCATACATAAAGTTTTGCATGTAGGCCAGAAGGTTTTATTTTAATGTCATCCTACCAGAGCACCTTCTTCAACAAATTTGCCGCATCTCCTTTATGACTTCAGACAAACTGTTAACAGGACTTCTTATGGCTTACTTCCTGCCACTCTTTTATGAACATCAAAATTGTAGGGTGCACAACTAACATTTGTAATGTCGTCAGATTATTGTACCTGAGCTGTGGATCACTGCAACTCCTCCAGCTTTACCATAGACCTCTTGGCTGCTTCTGGGATTAATGCTCTCATTGCCCAGCCTATGGGTTTTGGAGGGCCATGTCCTGGTAGGTTTCCAGCAGGGGTACACTCTTTCTGTTTTTGGATAATGTATTGAAGCAAGCTCTGTGTGATGTTCCAAACTTGAGATGTTGTTTTTATAAGCTAAGCCTACTTTAAGCTTCCTTCCTGACCTGTCTGAGGTGTTGCTTGGTCTGCCTGATGCTGTTTGTTCACTAATGTTCTCTAACAAACCTCTGAGACCTTCATATACAGGTGGTCTCTATTTAGTAATTAGGTGACTTATGAAATCTGTATTTAGGGGTTCCGGAGTACAGGGGGTTGACTACAAATGCACACCACTTTAAGGTTTTTATTTACAAAAAAATCAATTATTTTCATTTAACTTCCCAGTTATTTACTATGTTCTGTTTGTCTATCACATAAACTCGCCCACAGACATCAACTTTAATACATTAAAGTTGGTGTCTGTTAACATAATAAAACAGGAAAAGATCAGTGTGCCACCATATATGGCTGATTCAGGACCTTTGAATGGTCTGACCAAAAACCGTGAGTGTTGATGGTTGCTGACACCATCAACATACCTGATATTGTGAAAGGCTTTAAGATGCATGAAAGTAAAGAAAAAGTTACTTTGCAGTCAGGTATTCAGATTAAAACATCCTACAAAATATCGTTCTAACATAAAAATACCCATGTTTTCTTTTTACATGAAAAAATAAACAAATCTGCATGAATCTCCTCCTCCACAAATTTCTCTTTTCCCCTTTTTTTAGAAAAAAAGAAAAACACTTGCTCTTTGTCACCCCCTCCTTCTCTCCTCGCCCTCTGTCTCATTAAGCACTATCTCATTTTGAGGAAGAGAGCGTTAAGCCAATCAGAGAGGGGAAGAAAGAGCAGAGGAAGAAAGGAGGGAGATGGAAGGACGATGAGGCTGCAGGAGGAAGAGGGCAAAGGAAGATGGAGAGAGGTGGAAGAAAATGAAGAGAGAGAGGGCCACGGGTGGATGGAAAAAACGATGGAAGGAGAGAGGGAGAAAGAGAGAATAAATAGCTCTGGCGCACTCGTCCCCATTACCCCGGGAGGGCACTGTCACCATGGCAATGTGGCAGAAAAAGGATAGCACAAGCATGATGAGCTTCAACTCACACTCCCATTTTTTCATAAATGAAAACTGTGGTTCACACATACATGGACCCACATTAGCAGTTTCATAGAAACAACTTCAGACTTTCAGATTAATGTGTTTACACACTGCAAGCTGTCTAACACCTTACCATAATTATTGATTTACAAGCACACACACACACACACACATACACGCATGCAAACATACACATACACCTACACACACATCTTAATAGTCAGTTAGCAGAAAATCAAAGCCTGTAAACACAGACAAAATGACTGAATCAAAGAAGCTGCAGGCAGAAATCACTGTACAGAGCGCAGGGGGTAAACACAGAACCGGGATCTAGTATCACAACAGCCTCAGTTGGACTTTTTTAAATACTTCTTTCTACTGTGCTTGATTAAAAAGCTGTAAATGTGTAGATAAACCAATGCCAGTTTTTTCCACCAACAGGCACAGATCAGTAATGGCCCACCACTCCGCAGTGCTGGCTGGAGGTTTTAGCAACTTTGTAGAGATTTCATAAAAGCAAAGAATATAATTTTTTCAGAAGCAAGGATGTAAGCAAATATGTTATTAGATGCACTTCTGTTAATGCGGAGGGCAAAAAAATAAATAAATACAGCTCCCTGATTTTGTTTCTGTTTAGAAGCCAGCACTGGCTCTGTAGCACCGCTAGCTGTTACAGGAAGTTAGAGACTTAACACTTTTAAGCTCACATTAATGATTATTTCTGAAGTCATTGGAATGTTTATGATCTGTTTACTGATTATTAGCATGTGAGGACCATTAAAGTAGATAATGTGTGTGTGTATTCAGCAATTCTTTGTATTAGAGCTGCTATGGATGAGCATTGGCCAGTAATTGCCAACATGATAAAACATCTTCTGGCCCTGAAATATATGCTCCCAGTGCTGATAGGTAGTAAAAGCCTGAGAGAGCCTAGGGTTGTTTCATGTTTTCATTGCTTTCCACTTGTCAAATGTTTGCTCAGGAGGAGGGATTGCTGCAAAGCCAATCACTCATTGGAATCAACTTAGACAGCTTTTTACCCTTTTGTATTATAAGATGATATTGACAGCATTGTATTTATATGTAGGAAGGAATTGGGCTGTATGATTTTATTTGATTGGACTGAGTTGATTATATACAGTGATCCTTCCAGAGTAAACAAATGACTTCAATAGAACCTCTCTGATAACATGAGGTAGGCTAAAACATCTCAAAAAGTCATGATAAAAAAAAAAAGTACAAACAGATTAACATCTATTGGCCTGGAAAGGGTAACAAAGCAATTTCTAAGACTTTGGGACCGCAGCGAAATCTGTTATCCACGAATGAAGAAAACATGAAACAGTGGTGAACCTTCGCAGGAGTGGCAAGTCTACCAAACTTATTCCAAGGGCACAGGAACAACTCATCCAGACCGTCACTAAAAAGATAATTCTAAAGAATTGGAGGCCTGACTTGCATTAGTTCATGATTTAACGATAACGCATCAACTGGGCAAAAATTATATCTCCATCTTACATTTGTCTGAAAACATATTGATGATCTCCAAAACTTTAGGTAAAGTATGCTGTGGACTGATGAGACCAAAGTGAAATGTTGATAAACTCTTTGTTAGGTGTAAAACTAATACAAAGATTGAAGAAAGTCACGGTAAAAAATCGTGGTGGTAGCGTGATGGTTTGGGGCTGGTTTGGTACCAGACAACTTGTTGTAATCCTGAATCTGATTGAGAGGCTGTGGCATGATCTTACACAGCCCATTCACGTTGTTGCTGCCAAGAGTGAAACAACCACTTATTAAGATTATGGGGCAATTACTGTTCACATAGAGCCAGGTGGGTTTGGATAGTTGGATTAAACTAAAATGTAATTTTCCAATTAAATTTTTTTCCAACCTCAAACATTATATTTTCCCCGTTAATTCAAATTAATGTTTTAAATAATCCAACTAAACCAGTCCATTACAGGTTTTTTTGTAAGAAACTGATAAGTTGACAACAAAACTGCCAAAAGAGATACTTCTCCTCAAGTAGTGAATATATTGTAATGTAATTTTTTTTTTGTAATTTCTTTTGCATTTTTTATATGACAAAATTGAAGTTAAATATTTAGCTTTTCAGTTCTCCAGAACACCAGGATATTGATGAATAAAACAATAAACTTATCATGTTTGAACTCTAGCCATCTTTTATAAATTATCAGTGTGAAAAACACCCCACTTATGCTACAGTATATCTGTTTAGAAATTCATATCTTTTTCTTTTAGGCGTATTGCTGGTAGGACTGCAAAGAAACCCTGGATTTGACCATAGCTCCATCTGGATCAACTTTCTTCCCACACACTTGTCAGCCACTTAAACTGTTTTCTGATTCCTCTCAGGAGTGCTTTTTACCAACTGCTGAGGAGAACATCTCGCTCTGTGGCACTCAGCTGCTATCAGTTGTTTGGTGAGCAGCAGGTGTCTTAGAACAGATGCATCAAAGATCAACCCTGTAAAAACAGTAGGTCACAGACTGAAACACTTCAAAGAAGCGGAGTATAGTGACTTTAAACGTTTGTTCACGTGCTGTTTGGAAACCTATTTAATTGTTATAATTCATTAAAATTTTTAAGATTTATGAAAAGTAGAGCATCCACTTTTCCTAGCACATAAAATATTGAATGTAATGTGATTAAACTGACTTGACATCTACATAAAAGGCTTGGTCACAATTCAGTTCACAACATCCAATAGCAGTTGTTAGATTTCAGGGCTGTTTGTCTTAGTTTCAGCCTGTTAATGGCCCTAATTGATTCATATCCCTGGTAGACTTATGTTTAAGTTACATGTTACATGTTTCTTCTAATTTGAATTAATATCAACATTTTGTATTTGTAGCAGCCCAGCTATAGCCAAGACAATCCTGATAGAGAATCTGTGGAGGGAGCTAAAGATTAGGGTGACGGTAAGGAGGTCTTCCAACATAAAATACTTGGAGCTCATCACGGAAGATAAATCAGAATCAGCTTTATTTGCCACGTTTGTACACAAAGACAAGGAATTTGGCTTATTTCCACTTGCTTTCAGTAAGGACATTTCTTTCCGAAATATTAAATAGAAAAAAATTTTTGTAAATATATATATACACACTCACCGGCTACTTTATTATGTACACCTTGCCAGTACCGGGTTGGACCCTCTTTTGCCTTCAGAACTGCCTTAATCCTTCGTGGCATAGATTCAACAAGGTACTGGAAACATTCCTCAGAGAGTTTGGTCCATATTGACATGATAGCATCACAAAGATGGTGCAGATTTATCAGCTGCACATCCATGATGCGAATCTCCCGTTCCACCACATCCCAAAAAGGTCCCTTACTGGGGATCTGGTGACTGTGGGGGCCTTTTGAGTCCAGTGAACTCATTGTCATGTTAAAAAAACCAGTCTGAGATGATTCGTGCTTAAGACATGGCGCGTTATCCTGCTAGAAGTAACCATCAAAAGGGGTACACTGTGGTCATAAAGGGGATGGACGGGGGCCAAAAATACTCAGGTAGGCTGGGGGCATTGACAAGATGCTCAATTGGTACTAAAGGGCCCAAGTGTGCCAAGAAAATCCCCCACACCATTCCCCACCCCCCCCACCAGCCTGAACCGTTGATAAAGGAGGAGGGATCCATGCTTTCATTTGGTGCCAAATTCTGACCTTTTACTATCCAATGCCACAGCAGAAATCGAGACTCATCAGACCAGGCAACTTTTTTCCAGTGTTCTATTACCCAAATTTTGGGTAAAAGCCTGTGTGAATTGTAGCCCTCAGTTTTCTTTTTCTTAGCTGACGGAGGGGCACCGGTGTGGTCTTCTGCTGCTGTAGCCCTCCCCCCAAAAGTTCGACATGTTCTGTGTTCAGAGATGCTTTTTCGCAGCCTTTGGTTTAACGAATGGTTTTTTGAGTTACTGTTCCCTTTTCTATCAGCTCAACCAGTCTGGCCAGTCTCCTCTGACCTCTGGCATCACAAGGCATTTGTGCCCAAAAACTGCTGCTCACTGAATTTTCTTTTTTTGGGGAAAAATCTCTGAAAATAAACCCTAGAGATGGTAGTGCGTGAAAATCCCAGTAGATCAACAGTTTCTGAAACCAGCCCGTCTGGCACCAACAACCATGCCATGTTCAAAGTCACTTAAAACACCTTTCTTCCCCATTCTGATGCTCGGTTTGAACTGCAGCAGATCGTGTCTACATCGTGTCTACATATATATACAGGGGTTGGACGATGAAACTGAAACATTTTAGTGTTGGGGGTTTCATGGCTAAATTGGACCAGCCTTGTAGCCAGTCTTCATTGATTGCACATTGCACCAGTAAGAGCAGAGTGTGAAGGTTCAATTAGCAGGGTAAGACCACAGTTTTGCTCAAAATATTGAAATGCACACAACATTATGGTGACATACCAGAGTTCAAAAGGACAAATTGTTGGTGCCACGTCTTGCTGGCGCATCTGTGACCAAAGACAAAAAGTCTTTGTGTTTATCAAGAGCCACAGTATCCAGGGAAAGGGCATACCCCCCAAAAAGGGACAAACCACCCCACGGATTAACTGTGGACGCAAGAGGAAGCTGTCTGAAAGAGATGTTCGGGTGCAAACCCGGATTGTATCCAAAAAAAAAAAAAAAAACCACGGGCTGCCCAAATCACGTCAGAATTAAATGTGCACCTCGACTCCTGTTTCCCCCAGAAACTGTCCGTCGGGAGCTCCACAGGGTCAATATACACGGGCCGGGTGCTATAGCCAAACCTTTGGTCATCATGCCAATGCCAAACGTTGGTTTCAAGGGTGCAAGGAGCGAAAATCTTGGGGCTGTGGAAAAGGGAAAAACATGTTTGTTCTCTGATGAGTCCACTTTTACTTTTTTCCCCACATCCGGGAGATTTTACGGTGTGGAGAACCCCCAAAGAAGCGTACCACCCAGACTGTTGCATGCCAAAATGAAGCTGGGGTGGATCAGTGGGGGTTTGGGCTGCCATATTATGGCATTCCCTTGGCCCAATACTTGTGCTAGATGGGGGTTTTTATGCCAAGGACTCCCCAAACCATTCTTGAGGACCATGTGCATCCATGGTTCAAACATTGTATCCTGAAGGCGGTGCCGTGTATCAGGATGACAATGCACCAAACACCAGCAAGACTGGTGAAAGATTGGTTTGATCAACATAAAGTGAAGTTAAACTCCCATGGCCTGCACAGTCACCAGATCTAAATTTATTTGGGCCACTTTTGGGGGGTTTTGGAGGAGCGAGTCAGGAAAACGTTTTCCTCCACCAGTATCACGCAGTGACCTGGCCACTATCCTGCAAAAGAATGGCTTAAACCTCTGACAACTGTGCAGGACTTGTATATGTCATTCCCCAAGACGAATTGACGCTGTATTTGGGCCGCAAAAGGAGGCCCTACACCATACTAATAAATTATTGTGGTCTAAAACCAGGTGTTTCAGTTTCATTGTCCAACCCCTGTATTTATATATATATATATATATATATTTATATATATATATAAATATGTATATGTGTGTGTGTGTGTGTGTGTGTGTGTGTGTCTTATTTTACAACAAATAATGACATGGTTGCATTGTGCAAATATGCATGGATCAATCTGGGAGAGCAAAATACTGAGACTATGGCGGCGCCATCTTGCATGTATAACAATCATGTCTCATGACAGTACCAGTGGAAACATGCATTAAGCTGATCAACAATTATGGTAAAGGTTTGTCTTCTGTAATCTAAATAAAGGTTTTTAATTCATTGTTGAGAGGAACAAATGCATTTTCCACATCCCATTTTTAAATAAAATTAATAGAAAAAAAATACAAGAAATTTACCCATTGTCCCCATGTACCCGTTTATCCTTACAGAGTGCAGGTGCCATTTCTTCACCGATCATTGGGTGAGAGGCAGACAAAACAGACACCCACAGGGCAAGCAACCATGCACGAACACAGTCGTACCAAAGAACAATTTACAAAGAGCAATAAACTTAACAGTCAAGCTTCTGGACTGTGGAAGGAAACTGGAGTACCCAGAGAGATCCCACACATGCACATGGAAAACATGCAAACTCCATGCAGACCCCTAGCTGGGATTTGGACCCAGGACCTTCATGCTGCAAGGCAGCAGTCATGCAGCAAAATACAAAGCAGATAAAAAAATGTTTTAAGATACCTCTTATTTCAATGACATTATTTTGAATATAAATCTTCCAGGGAATAATGATTTTGGGGATACATTTAGGTAAAATGTTTCTACACAGACTAAAATCCGCCTCCTTATGTTAAACAGTACCCCCCTCACGTTTTATTTTAGCAGCAGAGTTATCTGGAAAAGGTCTTTGGAAGGCAAATGTGGTGGTTAATTAGCAATAAGAAATGCTGTGTGCATTTGGCCTGAGGGCAGATCAGAGACTGACAGAGTCTGTTAACTCCTGTGTTGAGGCTGAATCTGCATCCTGTTTCTCTCAGCTACATTATTGATGTTGGTTTCTGTTACCAAGCTGAGTGGCTGAGTGTGCGTGTGCAGGAGCGTCTACACACCTGTAAGTCACTGCCTCCTACCGGTTCGTCTCTTAACCCTGGTGTCTCATAATTCTCTCTCCCCTCAATTTCTTTCACTCTGCATGCTTTCATGCCCCCTCCCCCTATTATTTTCTGTAAACTGGGGAGGAGATTCGCCTTTGAGCAAGACAAAGACTCTAAACATACAGCCTGAGGGTGATGCGAACACTGCATTAACGTTGGTAACCCTCATGCACCCTCATATATTATAGCTTGTACATTTATGCCCATTTTTATCTATCCAAACACACTAATAATAAACTTGCAATGAAGGTTTACTGAGTAGTTTAAATACATTTGTTCTATTTGTAAGCGCACACATTTAGTTCACTTATGAGTTTTAATCAACTCATTTCTCACCATAATTTGTGATTATTACTAATTCTTGCTTCTTTTACAGTTTTTTTTACCTTCCATGACCCCTGAAGGTTTTTCCAGACAAAATATGGTGGCCAGGGTGCAGAGCACCTAAATACATGGAGGGGATAATTGGACTGCACCACCAGCTCCCGCTGGAGAGGGGGAACTTTTTTCTCTTTAGTTGAAGTACCTTTTTGTATTTAACTAAATATTTGTAGTTAAAGTTTAATATTTTTGATTTCCTTTCTTGGTGTTTAGTTTATCAACAAACTTAACTGTATTGTATTGCTTCTTGTTGTTAGTGATTGTATTGTTTAAAAACCTATATTGTGTTGTTTTGATCTGATCAGTCATTTTATATAACCTTGCGTGTCAATTCTTCGTTAGGTCAGTTATGCTTTGTTTGTCCAATCAGTCAGTCAGCCTGTTCATTCGTTCCCATTTTTTGCCTGAGTAAAATTTTGTTTCTTTGACCGACCTCTTTAATGAACTCAGTATTCATTTTTGTAAGTATTACTTTTTGGGGTCAAATAAAAAACCCTATTTTTCAAATAACTCCTGCGACTCCTGCTGCCTTTCAACTCGGTCTATCACATGAATCGTGAGTGGAACACAGGGAAACAAGCTGGTGGGAATAATAGGGTGATCTGACTGAGAGCTGACTAACTAAGGGATATACAGGTAAACAAGGTGCAGCTGCAAGGGAAGGTAAGTAACTGAAGTAGAACTGAGGAAATGGGACAAATGGCTGATAGAACACACATGGAACCATGGAGCAAAATATAAATACATATGAAATGCAAAAAAAAGGCTGAACACAAAACCAAAATGACGTTATTGTTGTGTGCCACTTTGTTTCGGTCTCTTTGACAAATATGAAAAGGTTTTTGTTTCTTCTTCTAATTTTCAGATTTTTATTTGTATTTTTTTTAAACCCATGCATTATTTTATGCATCCATTTGCAGCTGGACTGAATTAGTTGACTTCTAAAGGCTGCTGGTTCCACTGGATTTTATTTAGGTGTATCAGATTAAAGGAGGTTGAATAAATGATTTTTGTGTACAAAAATGTTTCAAAACCATGTATCATTTCCTTCAAATTCGCTATTACACATTACACCCTTGTCCTCCTTCTCTCTTCACTCAGGCTGTCATTTCTCACTAACAGATGTCCTCTGAGCCTTCTGGGAGGGCATTCCTCCTCTTAGCCCCCGAAAGACAGCGAGTCACTTGAAGGACAGGAAAATCAAACACCAGTAAAGGCAACACAATCAGCAAATCTGAAGTAAGCCCTGCGAGATGTGAGTTTATTTCCCCTGGTGTTGAGTTAAACATCAGAGTGCTTTTGCCTTGTTTTAAAACACACTGCTCCCAAAATATTATAAAGGTCACATAAGTGCATACAAAACCTTGCATGACTGAGAAGCCAAGATGACTAGAAGGCATGTTGGAAAAAAACATCACAAATGCAGCCAAGTGTGAGTGAGACTGAGAGAGGAAAACATAAACCTCACTCCTCGGAGCTCAAGGGTTCTTAAAAAATTCAGACGTGCCAAAAGAGCGCCGTAGGAGTCCGTCTGTGGGTCAAGAGTGAGAAAAAGGGATGAGCCGTACAGGAGAGAGGAGAGGAATGGTTTTGTTTTCTTTTAAGCTTGTTCCTCCCCTACAATAGATCAAGATGGCTCTGCTTCCTGGAGCTTAATGGCACTGAGTGGGTGAATTTTTACATTTCCTGTCGAAAAATGGTGGAAAATGGGACAGTGGCTGCAGAGTCAGTTAAATGTATTTCTGCTTGTTGGGGCCATATACTGACATGATGGTTGAGTGCTGGATGCTGCAGTAAGGTAACCTACTTACACTGACCCCCCTGTGCGGAGATTGGAAGATGTGTTGGCCCCGTTTCAGACAGCAATGTGCTCCAAGAAGCAGGACGTTGTTTGTGTGTGGCTGAAGAGAGATGTGAGAACTGAACAGAAGAAATCTCACACGGACCAACATATTACTGGCTGGGAAAGTTAGAAACACCTGGACCCCATCCATGTTCTATACCTGCTTCTTCAGTACAGGGACCCGGGGAAGCTGGTACCTATCTCCAGTGGTCTACAGGCGAGAGACAGGGTACACCCTGGACAGGTCGCCAATACATCGCAGGGCAACACAGAGACACACAGGACAAACAACCATGCACACACCCATTCACACCAAGGCCCAATTAAAATAGACCAATTAACCTAACAGTCATGTTTTTGGACTGTGGGAGGAAGCTGGAGTACCCAGAGAGAACATACGCATGCACGGGGAGAACATGCAAACTCCATGCAGAAAGACCCCTGGCCAGGAGTCGAACCCAGGACCTTCTTCATGCAAGTCAACAGTGCTACCAACTGCGCCTTGACACATTTTAACCTTTTAAAATAGGAGTGCGCATTTTTCCTTGCCTGCAAGTCTAATGCAGCCATTGACTCCACCATGACTTTTAGCAAGAAAGCCAACCCCTCAGAGTGTGCAGAAGACAACAGGTTGGACACAGTCATATAGTTCTCAGAAGGAGCAGGAAAAAAAATCCCAAGCTGACACAAACAGTGTGGGCATGTATTCAAACTGAAAACTGAACTTTATTAGCTGGCGCAGTGTTATATCATGAGGGACGTATAAATCATGGTTTCACAAAATTAACTCATTTACAACTTAGTGTGGTCAACGGAAAACATGTGACAACCCCATCAGGATTGTACATTGCAGCCATCTAGTGGTCAAAGCAAGCAAATAAAGATTTCACTGGTTCGATTGGATTTCTTTAAAGAACACCTATCTATTGACAACAAATAGCCTACCGCGTCCGAAGGTACTTTAAACATTGAATTTATACGGAAAATATACAGTCAACTGAATCCAATCACATAGACAGATTCAAAGTTGATCACATACATTCCCGTTTAAATAATGCAACCAAGTTCAGTTTATAATGCCAAGTTGTTAGAAATTTTCTCTGTATGGAAACCCAGCTAAATTTATTGAGTCACTGACTGCAACAACACCTCCTCCTGAACGAGCAGGTCGCGATGGTGGACAGTTGATTTCACAGTCTGAGCCAGTTTTCAAGGTTAGAGTCTGAAAGAGAACACGTAGAGTTAGTCATAATAAAAGCTCAGCCAGTAGCCATGTCTAGGAGAGAGAAAGGGTTAAACACTGAAAGACAGGGCCATGTGGATCATCGGTAGAGGGTGAGCATTAAGTTGTTGCCAGCAGAAGCTCGGACAATTCCCCTCTCCAGAAAGGTGTTACAGGTAGACACAGAGTCAGGCCAGGTGTAGCTTCTAGGAAGAGAAAAGAGAGAGAACAAAGTTAAAAGCTGAAATAACAGCAAATTATACAAAATTGGAGAGTAGTGTGAGAATGTAGCAAAGAGGGTGAAAGTGGTCATTATGTCCTCCAGCAGCCTAAGCATATAGCAGCATAACTACAGAGATAGTTTCAGTTCAAATTATTTAGTTAAACGGCGCTTATTTACAACAATGTCAAACCACAAGGATTGGGATACCTCTCTCTGTCAGACTGATTATAACCATTGGAAAAGAGAAGGGGTCATACAGGTAGCAGAAATGGAGGGTGTGTTTGAACCTCAACCATAACTGAGCCGGTTTGGGCTAAACCTGACTCCCCCTTACTCCACCCAACAGGGAGGGAGGAAGGCTCCCTCCCTGATAAACTAAGCCACACTAACTATAAGCTTTATCAAAAAGGAAAGTTTTAAGCCTAGTCTTAAAAGCAGACAGGGCGTCCGCCTCACGGACCAAAACCGGGGGCTAGTTCCACAGGAGAGGAGCCTGATAACTAAAGGATCTGCCTCCCATTCTACTTCTAGAGACTCTAGGAACCACCAGTAAACCTGCAGTCTGAGAACGAAGTGCTCTGTTAGGAACGTATGGAACAATCAGATCTCTGATGTATGATGGAGCTAAATCATTAAGGGCTTTATATGTGAGGAGGAGAATTTAAATTCTATTCTGGATTTAACAGGGAGCCAATGAAGGGAAGCTAAAGTAGGGGAAATATGATCTCTCTTTTTAATTTTCATCAGAACTCTTGCTGCAGCATTTTGAATCAGCTGAAGGCTTTTAACTGCATTTTGTGGACATCCTGATAGTAAAGAATTACAATAGTCCAGCCTTGAAGTAACAAATGCATGGACTAGTTTTTCAGCGTCACTCCTGGATAGGATAATTCTAATTTTGGCAATGTTCCGGAGGTGAAAGAAGGAAATCCTAGAAACCTGTTTAATTGTCTTCTGTTTATCTATGATGGGGCTATAGAGGTAACAGATCCAGGATGACACACCAGATATGATTTTCTACAGTCTCCAGATGATTCTAGGTGATCCCAAGCAAGAAGGGATTTACAGTCCCAGAAATCATACGAAGGCAGATGCCATGAAGGTATCCTGATAAGATGCTCAAATCGCCTCAGCTTACTCCTCTGTGTGGCGAGGTTATCACTGTACAGTACAAGTTTGGCTGTATAAGCCATATGTTTAAAGAGAGAGAAAGGAGAGACACTCAAGCATCTAATGTCCATGATCTAACAGTTTTTGGTTTCTTATTTCTTGTCTCAGAACGAGGTAAACAGTTGGCAGACCATCACCAAAGATCTGCAGTCCTTGACTGTATGCTTGCCATCTGTTGCTGTTCTGCTTCACACTGAGGGTTGAGCACATAACAGATCAGTAGACTTGGATCAGTCTTGGACCTTCCTTAGCTATTACAGGGAATGTAACTTTACTGTGTGAATGTGCTTGTAATGAATCTGCTGTCACATCCAAAGATTTGAGTCTGTTCAGCTCTGGTTTTCTGTGCCAGCTGCACAGTTCCAGCTGTTTAGCATAATCAGTGTATGCAGAGTTGTTGCCATCCTGCTTTACTATTATGTGATCATTCTTTAATTTGCACTCTTCTCTTGGTTTAAATTAGCAAGCTTTCTAAATTACAGTCATTTATTAAGAGGTAGAACAAAAATGCTGGTTT
This sequence comes from Crenichthys baileyi, assembly GCA_036173005.1. Classification (NCBI taxonomy): domain Eukaryota; kingdom Metazoa; phylum Chordata; class Actinopteri; order Cyprinodontiformes; family Goodeidae; genus Crenichthys; species Crenichthys baileyi. Next base: position 669,914 of record JAHHUM010000899.1, read on the forward strand.
TCTGCTTATGCTGACTATCTTCTATCTGTGCAGAGACCACAAAGTGTATATTTTCCAGTGAATCTGAGATGTTCTTGCATGAAGTAGCGTCCTGTGCCAAATGTATCATCCCCAGCAATAAGAGTGAGTTTGTTTTGATAAAAAAACATTACAGTGACTAACTGGGTCGTTATTGCGTGTCTCATTGTGCGTACACTTTTTAGACGATAACTAATGAACATCTGAATAAAAGGTACCAATTACACAAAAAAGCCTAAACAGGACAAAATATGAATAATAATATGTACAGTAGTAAAGGAAATGTGTCAGGACACACTTTTGACACTAGAGGTCGCTTTAGATCTACAAATTAAGCGAGAAAAGGTAAAACGCTAAACATAATTTAAAACATCATTTCACAGTGACATCTTTATAATTTATTCTTGACTGAAATGTGTGTGTGTGTGTGTGTTTTATTACCGATTTAATAATCAGACGTTAGGTCTAAAAAGTATTTTGTCTGTTGACTGACAAGTGAGAAAAAGTGTTTCTACTTAGGCCGATAAATCCGATACTGTAGAAGTGCGGAAGAAGACCGATAGCTGATCTAGAGTCAGATTCCGTCCTGCCACCTCGCTCCTCACAATCAACGCGGGGATTAAGATCTGATCTGAGATCCGCTTTGGCTGTTCCCTTCCCGCTAGTTGACCACGTGTCTCCATCCGTCCTGCCAGCGGACCATGTGGCCCAGCAACATGGCGGCGCGGATGAGGGGGGAAGAGAGCGATTTTACTACCGGCAACAGCGAATTTCCGCCCCGCGACCCCCTCAACGAGGTACCGGTTCCCTCATCTAAGATAACCTGACATCAAATTAAGCGAGCAGGCGCGTTTTTCGTGGCTGTCGTTAGGCGTGTTGTCCCGCCGGTCTGCGAGGCCACATGCGCACATGGCGACACGTGGCTGTAGTACTACTGAGGTAGAGATCAGGAAGATTAACCTGACTTTGTAGGCAGACACCTTACTAGCAGGTTTATTAACTGTACCAACATTTGTTTTGACATTCTTATAGTTGTGATTAAGTGTATACATTCATATATGGACATTGCACTGGCAGACAGGGTTGTAAACCCGGAGGACAGAATGTTCTGATAAGGCTGTTCCCGAATCCCAAATAGAACTACATTTTTCTTGTTTTTATTTAAACATTTTTCTAAGATCATGATGAAATGCCCACTATCTTGATTAGGTTTGTAATTGCAGTACCACTGCGCTATTGACAGCCCTGCCATTGAGCTCCTTCCTTTGCTGCCGATTTTGAATAACTCCTCCCCTTTCTCCTTCCTCAGTGGGACCTCTTGGTCACCATGAATGTATGGGTTAAAATATATTGCAACACAAGTTTTGGTTTAGCAAAGCTGTTCGATTTACCTGAATATAAATAGCATTTTAAAAAAAAAAGTAAAGTAAAATAAGCGAAATAGTTTTTAACTATTGTTTGAATGTTTTCCAAAAATCAACTGAGTGTGTGCGTGGTTGTTTGCTGGACTGCTGGAGATAGGCACCAGCTTCCCCACGACCCACTATGGAAGAAGCGGTCGAAAATGACTGATGACTGGTTATATTATCTTATTTTTGTCATTTCACTGCATCTCTAGTTGCTGCTAAAACTTTACTCATAAACGTGTTTCTTTCTAATCAAACATAATTACATGTTAGCTCATAACTGCAAAGTAAGTCAGGGCTTTGCTGTTTGTCTGCCTCATATTAAAACGTCCTGCGGAGAGTCAGGTTTAAGGCTCTGTGCTGATTTTAGGCCTATTGTGCTTCAAACTGTGGTTACACCCTGGTGAGATGAGTGTCGATCTGTTTTTTTCTTTGTGTGCCTGCAGTTGGTCCTGAGCAGAAGTCACGGGGAAGGTGTGGACTGCTCAATTTTGGCCATCTTTGAGGACTCCACTGTGTCATCAGAGGTCAGAGTTGAAGCTTAGTGATATAAAAAAGTGGCACCATTGCAACATAATTATTTGTCTCTCCTTTTCATGTGTGACTTTTCACAGCTAAAAACATGGTCAAATATTTATGGGAGTTTAATTTTTTGAGATGATATCATCCACTAAATGAAGCAAGCTGGATAAAAGTGGATTTTTAAGTGTTTGATTCCCCGGAAAAGTTGTGAATTAGAGTCTGGTGAAACTTTATTAGTAACAAAGCACAGCGACCAGCTTTGCTCACATCTCAGGTTAGACTATGGACCAATATTCTGTACGCAACCTCTCTGCATGTCAGTAATGTGACCCAGAATGTCTTTCCCTCAGAACGTTATTTCATGGACTTTCTAATAAAGAACTGCAGGGGATCAGGAAAACAGCTTCATTATAAAACTGTTGGTGAATATTACAGTTAGCTTTCCCTTCATCACGACGTCCGCTACTGTTTGACAGCTTTAGCATCTCGGACTCTAAAGGTATAGGTGCAGGAGAGGTGGGCATCATTGGTAAAAATATTACTGTCGTGCAGAATTTGCATGCATGGTACTTGATATATATTATCCTACCAAATATTGCACCCAAGAGGTCTTTCACAGTGGCAATGCTGCACACACTGATATTGTTATGACAGTCGCTATTGACTGCATTGTCCGGCTCTAGCTTTGTTTTCCCCTGGCTGTTTGTAAATTGCGGATGTTGAGAGGGTCCTTCTCCTGCAGCAGTCCTGCAGCATCAGTTTTAGTGAACTTCGGCCTGACTTCCCGCCACAGGAGCAGGGTCCAGAATGCAATTAGAAAACCCTCAGTTTCGGATTGTTAAAGGCCTGCACTGTCACTTACGATGGGACTCCTATAGCAAGATATGTATCCGTTAAGACAGAGTGTATGCCCAATGTTGCATTTAGCGGCTTTGGTCCTAACTGCATTCAGATCAATAACAAGCTCCCCCTGTGAGGTCTACTTGTTCATCCTCACCTCATCTTACAGGATCTCACATGAAGCTTCAGACTGGGGATGATTCATGGTTGTTTTATGGCTTTCATTTCCAACTAATCACACCATCAAATGTAATCTTTCCACCACGCTTCTTGTTGGAGCTCTTTTGGTCCGTTGCAACTAACTACCATCTTGTAGGAATCAGAATCCTGGTCCAGTTGTAGGGGTTCCATTTTGTAGGGGTTTATTTTAGGTGTTTTTTTCCTTGTTTTTTAGTGGATTTTCTGCCCCTCTAAAATAAAAGCAAACTCACATAAAGTTAGCAAAGTCAGCAACTGATCAAATAATTATTTCCCTCAATGCACATAAAGGAGCATGTTTAGAGATTGTGCGATCGGTCACATTTGTTGTTTTATAATATATTGTCCTAAATCAGAGCTCCCATTGTGCTGACATGATTAGATGGATGGGTGTTGGTTTTTTTTTTCAGAGCAATATTGATGCAGATGAAGCAAGTGAAAGCCTGCTGTGTGCCCTGACTGAGATGCTGGATAGAGTGGGGCAGGATAATGAGGATGTTGATGAGATTTTCTCACCCTTCGACGTCCTGCCAAACACTGAGCTTCTGCACCAAGCAGAGCAGAAAGACGAGCCGCTCCTCCAGGTGAGGAGAAAGCAAATTACAGTGGGACCCATGATGATGGGCATCAATGTCATACTCATTCTGGGCTTTTAATCATATACGTAGGTTATATGGCATTATTGCTGTGCCAGTATGATTCGCTATCATTGTAGCACCAAAACATTAGCTGAACAAGACCTCAGCCAACACTCCTGCAGTGGGAGGAAGGAGCTGCTCATTGTATGTGGGCGTAATGTACATAAAGAGCATGGTTCTGTATCCCACAGTGGAAATGCACTCAGGAAATGGCCAGGGCAAAAACGGAGGTTCTGAGGGGACGATATTCCGGGTCTTGTAGTTGAAACACTAAGTGTATGCCTGGAAACCCACCAGTTTTAGACCTGAGCTCCTGTTTCTAAAAGAATAGTGGTCAGACACTCAGCCAGAATTATGCCAGGACTTGTTAATGGAAACAAATAGGATGTTGTTTCTCTTTAGTTTAGTAATGGGATGTTTACCCAAATATCACTGATGGTATGTGCTTTTATTTGAGCCTGTATGTATAATTTTGCACCTGTGTGGATTAGAGAAAATTCACAAAAGTCCACTTCCTGTTTAAAAATGACACGTGGGTTGTTTTGTATGATCATTCATACTAACAACTAAAAGCTCCTCCAGTCCCTGTTCATGATACAGACAGTTGGTCAAAGCCGACTTTTTTCACCAGTCCTAGAAAGCATTTTCGACCCATAATTCCTGTCTTTCTGGTCCTCAGAAACCCTCACCTTCTCTCAGACTACGACCGAGACCCAAAACATCAAACGCAACTGATGGAACCCCTTCAGACGGAGAACAGAAAGTAGAGAGGAGGGGTTCCCCCAAGATCTTAAAGAAACAAAACCCGAGGTTGTTCTGCTCCAAAACCAGGAGAGCAAAGACCGAAGTAGAGGTTTTCACCTCAACGTCCCTCCTCAGTTTGGTGAAACTCATGCATCCCTATTGCCTGAAGCTGCAAGTGGAGAAGGAGGAAGATCCAAGGAGAAACAAGTCCCTTTTCTCTCAGGAAGAGGTGTGGAAGTATGAACGGCCCACCGAAGAGAGCGACGAAGAGATCAACGTTGTGTCTGATGATGAGGCACCTTTGAAAGGAACAAAGGAGGAGGAGGTGGATGGAAAAAGCGGGAGTGGCTCACTCCTGAAGAGTGTGCTGCTGAAAGGAAAATCTTCCAGAGAAAAGAAGAGGGTGAGCTTTGGTCCTGTTCTCGTGGCTTCGTTTGACGAGTCAGAGGAAGAAGATTTTGAGGAAAAAAACCTAAACACAGTGAAAGCACAAAAACACTTGAAGATGCATCAGGTTCAGTACTTCACCCTTCAGCACTGCCTAGAAATGAGGGGGTTGCTCAAGAAGAGCAAGAGAAGACGAAAGTTGAGGCAAAAGCTAAATCACTGAGCTTGGAAGAGTACAGACAACTTCGATTGAATAGAAGACCTCCGGTGGAGAAACAGAGGAACTACTCCACCAAGTGGCCATCTGTACCTGAGGTGCCCAAAGAGCTGACCCCCATCCTCCCCCTCTGTAGACCAGATACCACAGCCGACTACAGCACTTTGATCCAACAAGCTCCTAACTTGACAGAGGCTAAACTACACCACCGTCTACATCACGACAGGTTAAAGAGCTCAAAGCCTGAGCCCAGAACCTCATCTTCCAGGCCACTGCCTGACGACACAGCCAGACCCAATATCAGTAAACCAGAGAGCAGGAAAAGTCCAGTAAAAAAGCCAAAGCTCCTCAGTAGTGATCCTCCAAACCCGGTCCTTGTCCCCCTGCCAGTTCCTCAGACACCCTCACCACCCCCAGAATCTGTCAGTCTGCACAGCAACAAACATCTACAGAAAATCCAAAACGACTCCTCAGCTGCACCTCAGAGTGGGATCTTCAGAACCAAAGCCTAATGCCTCCCCTCTAAACAAGGACGTTAAGGTGCTCGACACCCCCCTGCATCAGGAAATAAAGGCCAAGCTGACTGAGATGCCTCCACATGTCTGCACTGAATCTCCTCAGGAATGCAGCCTGAGCCAAACAGACGCTGCAGAGCAGTCATCAGGTCCAGATCCAAAAGGGCCTGTAAAGTGTCCCTCCTTCACACCACCCCTCAGTCAGTCTCCACCGTCCTCAGAGGTTCATATGATGCTAAAGGAGCAGTTTCCAGACTCAGAGTGTCCGTCTAAGGAACCAGAACCTCCTCAGACCGACTGCAGAGAGAACAGTGCTGCTATTGATTCAGGTAAAGCTTATAGAAGATGCATCCGTTTATCTGACTGAGACATAATTCAGGAAATAACCAGGACTAGGATGAGTTTATGGAGTAACTACTAATAAAGAATACTCTACAACATCTCTAAAGCTTATTAATGCACATTACATCTTAAATGTAACTCAATGTAATGATGATTACAAGACAAGGGAAAATGAAATGAAATGTTCTTCCCTGTCAGGCATTGAAGCAGCTGACCTGACCAGCCTGCTGGAGCAGTTTGAGGAAACACAAGGTGAGGCGACAGCGTGATGTCAGGGCAGTGGGATCAGGCATCTACTCAGTCTGGGGACTACATGTTCATTTTTGTACTCTAAAACAATACAGAACTTTATTTCTGTTATGGGAAAAAGTTATTAGAATGGTTTTCATATCTGCAGCTGCGTGATTTCAGGAAAACTGCGACACTGTTGCTGAAAATTGTGACAACGATACCTATTATGATTAAATTTTATTTTCTGGACATTTTCTTGTTTTTCTGTTGCACAATTTGCCCACCACTAACTAAGGGTAGTTGGAGTCCATTCAACTGGCCGACATGCAGAGTGTATTTATAATAAATGAACATGTTTTTCATAGTTATGTCTTTAAATGGTTGTTTTAGTTGTGTGTAACTACATAACGTAATTGTACTTGCTGCAGCCTATCTTGGCCAGGGCTCCCTTGGAGAAGAGGTTTTTAGCTTCAATGAGATTTAAAGGTTCAAATAAGACAACTAAAACAAAATCACACATACAATATTGTATCCTGCCAATGATTGCACAAAAGCAGTCCTGTGTGACTGCAGTTATGCTGGGATTTGATATGTTGTGCGGTTTTGCTGAACCTTCAAGGTACTTTATGTGATAGAGCACAGAAGGCGGTACATATCTGTGAAGTGGAAAGATGATGATTAAAACATTTTTCGTATTCAGCTCCTCACAGCTGCAGGTCTTTAGGGATATGTCTCCACCAGCTTTGCACATCTACAGACCGAGGTTTTTCTCAGCAGAATAGCTCAAGGTCAGTCAGGTTGGATGTTTTTCAGATTTGCCACTGATTCTCAGTTGCATTTAGGTCTGAGCTTTGACTAGGCCACTCTAAAGCCCACCAAGCACTGTTCTATTTCAAGCAGTCGCACAAGAGGTGGCTTTAAACACCGTACTGGATGTATGGTTAAAAATATAAAGTTCATGACAAGCTTTTGCCTTTCTTCAAGAGTTTAATCCTGGGGGCAAATGTAAACATGACGTTTTATGGCTTTCAACTATAAGGGCTTCTTTCCTTGCCTCTTCTCCATGAGAGAAGATGCAGAAGATTCTTCCACCAGAGCTGTTGATCTCTGTAGCCCCTCATTGTTTTAATTAATTAATATTTTCCACAACTTTACTAGTTAGATGACTTCTGAAGGCAGGTTGCTGCAACGCATTTTATTTTGGGCTAACAGAATAAAGGGGGATAAATACTAATCCACACCACACTTCAGATTTTGATTTGTTGAATTTCATTTTCCTCCCATTTCACAATTATTCACCACTTTGTGTCTGTCGGGTAAAACGTCGACAGAGTAGCTTAATCTTTTTGACTGTAATGGGACAAAATGGGGTAGGGTTCATCGTACGGTATTATAATTCTTGATTTGGCATTTAAAACTATGTGAAATGCTGTATTTTGTTTTATATTAAAGGGTAAGATTTAGGTACTGAAGATGTTGGATGGTTCTGGTGATTTAATACCATCTTCTCACTGGTCTGTCCTCCTTTTTCTCCTTTTACTTTCAGCTATAGAGGAAAGCATTTGTAATATTGAAGCCAAACCAGTTTATGCTGCTTCATCCTCATTCATAGAGGCAAACTGTAATGTGGACCTGGACAGACCTGACCCTGCCGGATTAGAACAGACCTCTAAATCCCCACTGAAGCCCAACATGGAACCTCGTAAACCTCTGAGCACTGAAGAGATTTTGAAAGATGTCCAAACTTTGGAAGTCCCTGAACCTCTCTTCATTGAAATTGTTCTGAGCACCCAGAAGAACCACCCTGTCAGATGTAAAAATCTTTCTTTGAAATCCATTCAGATTATTGACCCACGTCCCCTACCATCCAGGAAGGCTCGGATGAGCCAGGCAGGAGCCGTCTGCTGCTCAAACCTCTGCTCAGTTTTATTCATATTTGTCCTCTGATCATGATTACTGCGGTTCTGTGGATCATTCTCCTCTACAAGACAAACAGTCGTCTGAACTCACTACAGAACCGGAGCTGATGACCCAGGACTCTGGAGCTGCTGGGGAAGGTAAAGATCATATTTCAGAAAACCAGACGTCTGCGCTGCTGTATCGATCAGATCAAACCGGGACGGGTTCAGAGTCGGACACAAGTACAGATGAAACTCCGCAGTTTTCATCCAGAGCTCCCATAGTGGGAGAAGGTCGAGATGACAACAGGACAGCCCTGTGTAGTCTCCCTACACCCCCACCCACCCCTCCTGTCAGAGGCAGGAGCAAGAAGAGATACCGAAGATCTCCTCGCTCAGACTCCAGCTCCAGCTCCTCGTCCTGCTCCTGCTCTCCAAAAAGACCAAGGTACTCCTCATCTTTTATCCTCCTCAGGCTTAGTCTTAAACCGTCGCTGCAGAGTTAAAACTGGCATCATTTGTCTCACAGGATCCGTCGCAGGTGTTCAGAGAGCAGCTCCTGTTCGTCCTCCCCCTCTTCCTGCGACTCCCCTTCCCAGCATTACCGCATGTCCTATTCAAGGTCCAGATCCCGATCCTGGTCCCGGTCCAGATCCCGATCACCTTCTCCACAAATACATTACAGGCGTTGGAGAGACGTGTCCACGTGAGTTAGTTTTGTTGAAGAGATTTCTACACACAGGGCTGTGTGAAAATCTTGGGTCGTCCTCAACGCAGCCAGACTTGGTTTAAATCTTCTAAAGTTCTGTATCAGTAGTTCTCCAGGGTGTAAACTGTTTCTTTGGACTTTGGCTGCCATTTCACTTCACTGTCCGACCGTTTTAGAGACGCAGGCAAGAACCAGTGTTGTTTACACATGGAACCAGGGTTCTACTCAGTCTGGAAAGTAACAATATTAGAGTTGTTTCCAGATATGGATTGGTATGGAAAAACAAAATGGACAATGGTGATATATTTCTAATCCAGTTTCCTAAATTATCCGATTGTAATCTATTGAGGGGAAATATTGGCTCAGAACTCTGGGAATGTCGGGTCAGGAAAATTATGGATTAATGACTGCAGACAGTGGAAACACTGCAAAGCAGACAACTTTTTCTTCCTGTGTTTCCGCTTCAAGAACCAAATCTGACAAAAGCGGGCAGAACCCTACCCTGAAAACGCTCCTGGTAGGGAGGAAGGACTTTTGGGCTAGACCCTGAACCAAAGCTAAAGCTTCATGGTGCGAGGATGCCAAACATTTGTCACCTGTTGAAAATCCTCAGCAGTTTATTTCAGGCATATCTGATCTTATACTCCTCGGCCGCTCATATTCTATTTAAACATTTCAACCCAGCCACAGAGTTTAGATTCAAATACAAGATAGAATCTTAGTGGCAACCTTAGTGGAAATATTTCCTTAAAGGAAATATTTTGCATCACCATGGTTACAGAGAGAGGAAACTAGCTCTTATCAAAGCCATTTTTAGGAGATTTTAACCAGTAAAGATTAAAAGGTTTTTATGTGTTTATGCTGTGGGATACAGATTAAATCGATCACAACTGCAGCAGGTTGGATCTGTGCAGTTCGTTTAAAATCCACTCTTCCTATACATTTCCACACCGTTTGAAGTGGCAGTGGCTTTTTAACCATGACGGCTATGAAACAATTAAATACATTAATACTTTTTGGTCTGCTTTCGTTGTTTTTATTTACTTCCTGGACTTGGCTGTTGTTTTGGATGAAGATCTGCGTCCCCAGATTGCAGCAGCATTCCTGCCCAGGTGACACATTCTACAAAAACGGCTCGGGTTTCAGACGCTCAGTTGAAACGCACATAGATAAAAAGCTTCCAGGAAGTCAAATTTCAGAGGAACTCACAAGTTAGGAAAAAAAAAAAAAGAAAACCAAGGTCCAAAGAAAGCCTAAAGAGCAATTAGGAGAAGTTTAAAAGAAAGTATGGCTGTGTTGAAGTAAAGTATGAAACATGGTGTGGATTAAAATCTTTACAATGTTCTGGATGCTATGTTACAAAAACACGCAGATCACAGCAAGCTTTGTCTCTCTGTTGTGTTCTCCTTTTCCTGCAGCAGCAAAGAGTCCAGGAGGTGCAACAGGGAGCATAACATGAGGATTCAGAAACTTAAAGCCATAGTGGGTACATTTTCCTCAGTGTTTATGCCATACGCAGGCATGTTTTTATTCAGCTAACTGCCAGCGTATTTGTTATCTGGCCCAGGACGAGCGCAGGGTGGTGTACGTCGGGCGGATCCGCAGAACAATGACACACGATGAGCTGAGAGAACGCTTCTCTCAGTTCGGGGAGGTCGAGTGCGTGACGCTTCACTTCAGAGATGGCGGGTAAGTTATTAAACTTAATTCTTTCATTTCTTTAACTTTTACCTGTTAAACAGCATTAATATAAACCATTGTTGGTCCGCACAGCGACCACTACGGCTTTGTGACCTTCTACAACACGGAGGATGCGTTTGCAGCCATCGACAACGGCGGGAAACTGAGAAAGCCTGACGAGCTGCCCTTCGACCTCTGCTTTGGTGGTCGCAGACAGTTTTGTAATTCAGACTACTCTGATCTGGGTGAGCAACACTCCACACCATCCTGGAAAAGCCACCATGCTACATTTTAGAGATGTCTTTTCCTTTAGCTGAACTCTAATCATTAACAAAAATGAACAGTGGAAGGGTTGCAGGACACCTTTTTATTTATAGCCACAGTTTCTCACAAAACAAATGTCACATCCTGGAAAATTTCAGATCAGAAAACCCTGAGCTTGTCCTTGTACACATTTGTTACCCTTTTTGACTCCAAAAACATAGAAACAGGCAGACTTATTATGGACATTTAAGAGCTTAAAGCAAAACAATCACCTTTTAGATATTTTGGATTAAGGAGTCAACTTTGCAGTTTGTAACGGCTGTAATTTCTCCAGTGTCTTACAGTTTCTTTGATTATCCCTAAATTTAATCTTTAAATTCACTTATGAATTTAAAGATATAAAACGTAATTTCAAATGAATTTAACTTCATTCTCCAGATGCTAACAGAGATGCAGACCCGCCGCCCCCCAGGAGCAGGTTTGAAGACCTGGACTTTGATTCGCTGCTGAAACAGGCACAGAGAGGACTGAAGAGGTAGCAGAGCTGAGCAGAACACCAAGATCAGGATCACGCAAAGTTTTTTCTGGACCCCGAAGCATCATGCTCACAATAACGATAGCAAAGTCTCTTTTTTTACTTTGGGTGTCTTCAGGTTTGAATGTATAAGCTAAAAACACGCATGCATTTATTGATTTGTACAAGACAATACAGCACTGTTTAGTGTACAGTTGAAAAGCATCATGTAGCACTCTGACCCTGAATATTGCATGTTTGTTACATTCCGGACAAGTTATGTGTTAAAGTTTTCTATATCAAAATAAAGATGTTTATTGTTTCTTTTGTGGGTTTTTATTTAGTTACCAGGTCCTCTTCCTGCAGAAGGTTTTTCTTGAAACATCACCCTTATATGTAGGAAGATATGTTTCAATTTCAGCATTTTCCATAGATGGAGAAAGAAAATTTAAAATGGAAACATATTAAAGCTTAAAAACCGTATTATTTTTCTGTTAATCTGAAAGATTAAAGTTTGAATTGATGAAAATTAAAGGCCATTTTATATAGATTTATATATACAGTAGATGACATCTTTTACGGCAATTTGCAAACAACATTTGAGGCTTGTTTTTCCCAAACTCATTTTGGTTTTTTAATTACGGACATCCTGCTTAAGGTTTGCTGCAGGTTCTGCTGCAAGGCTTTTGGAAAATCTGTACTGGTTTTGCACATTTAGATCCTGAAATCATTGTTCTTTGCAAAATGACTCAAACTCATTCAGATTAATTGGATAGCATCTGTAAACACCTTTAACAGATACTCTGATTTAGTTTTAGCATGTGAGTGATCTAATTTTGAATTAAACCATTAAATTGTAGTTCTGGCTCTGTTTGGGGATGTTTCTGGGATGTTCTTTCATAACCTAACCCTGTATTATGTGAACTAATTAGGAGACTTCATCATTCACCTAGATTAAATTTATGGGAATAAAAGTAAAGAGCAGAATACAAATGTGTTTTTATTCATTGTTTGCACAGGTGGGTTGAAACTACTTAAAGTTACTCGATTACACTTACTTGAGTAAAATCTTTAAAAGAAAACTAACGTCTAGGACTAGTGCCACTGCATGACTTTTTATTATATTGATATTATTTTTAAGTTATGCCACTCTTCTGCCTGCTGAGGGGCAATAATCCACCTGTAGTTTTTAATTTGTTGTGCCAGCGGTTATTTTGATGATGCTATTGATTTTTACAAATTTTTGCATATTTACAATATCTGAATTTGCACATCAATTTTTGTCTGTCTGATTGACATTCGTTTTTATTTGTCATTTTTAGAAATTAAATCAGATCATCACAAGTATTTGGTAAACATACTAAACCAAATACATTTTACTTGAGTATCTTTTTGGATGCCTTTTTATTTCTTCTTGAATAAAACTATATTGAAGTAATGTTCGGACTTCAGCACAGTTTTTGGCTACTTCCGCCTTGGACAGTCCTTCAGAGGAAACCCCTCCCACTCCGTGACGTCATCACTAATGGCCGACTAACCCGACGGTTGGCTGAAGGAGTATAACAGCTGTCTCTGAAGACGCCCACCTGCCGTGAAGAGGAAGCGCAACAGCAGAGAAGAGTTTGGCGTTCAGACCGGGTGTGAACGGGTGTAGACCTTAGGGCAACCTTACAGCTGGGTAGACCAGGTGTGTTTACTCATCCTGCGATAAGACAGGGTCATAAACCAGTGAATGAAAGCAAAGGTTGGTGCAGAGCCATGGCATTTCCGTCTGAACATTACTAAGGCTCCGGCTGGACAAGAGGCGACGACGCTTTGTATTACACTGAGGACATGTCCACACCTGGCAGGGACAAGAGACCCTTCATCAGTGGGGTGGTGGAAGGTGAGATAATCCTGATATATGTTAGCCTCCTCGGACGTATATATCGGACTAATAGATCGACATTTAGCCCCCTCCTGGTTCATCTGATAGTTATTTAATCATTTGTAATGTGGATTTAAACTTGAAATTTGTTGGATTTAGGGTTTTATGGGCGACCATGGACCATGGAGCAAAGAACAGAGCTCTTTAAAAGGTGAGTGTTCTTAAACTGCTGAGGGACAAAGCTATTAAGGGATAAATTAGGAATTGTTCTGTTCTATAGTGAAATTTAGAACAGTGCATTTATCACACATTTGTTGCAAGGCATACTGTTTTTGTGCCACTGCAGAGGCAGCAGGATACGCCTCACCATGTCTACTGAGCAATCTGCCTAATTTAATCACATAACGCTTGTTTTTCCCAGGGAGCAGAAGTGGGGTCTGAACACGTACCTGTACGCTCCCAAGGATGACTACAAACACAGGATGTACTGGAGAGAGTTATACTCTCCTGAGGAGGCAGGTCAGTCTCATCCATTCTTTGTGTGGTCATTGGGTTAGAGGCAGGATACAGCCTGAACAGGTCGCCTGTCCATCACAGGGCAACACAGAGACACCCAGGACCAACAACCAGGCACACACACTCACACCTAAGGGCAATTTAGAGAGACCAGTTAACCCAGCAGTCATGTTTTTGGTTCCTTGGGAGAAAGAAGGAAAACACACAGAGAACCTATGCATGCACGGGGAGAACATGCAAACTCAATGCCGACAGAGCGCAGTTGGGATTAAAACCCGGTTTTCAACACAACAGTGTTAATCACTGTACCAACGTGCAGCGTGGAATAAAATCACCGTTTAACCCTCTTTAGCTCTGAATGTCTTTTGATTTTGTAGATGTAGAGTTGTAAAAACAAAAAGGCAGTTATTCAGTATTGCTGTTTTTGACTGAAAATATTTTTAAAGGCATAGCAAAAAACACATCTTTGTGCACCTTGATGAAAGCATTTGTCAGACTTAAAGGTCCCAATATTTTGTCCGTTGCAAGCCCAGATAGTTTTTCTAGGAAAAAACAAATATTTTTATGAGCAATTTTGGGAACTTGCTGTGTAAATATTGCATCACTAAATGCGAAGGATGTCGATTTATTTTTAAAGCAAATTTTAATTCATAGTTTATTTCACACAGTTGTGAAATAAAACATGAATCAAAGCACAGCAGAATAAAAAAAAAACGGATATATATTTTAATAAAAGCCAACGTCTAAGAAGTTATTAAATGAAAACTAATTCAAAACTCCACATGGAAATAAAAAAAAATTATTGTTCACCCTTGCCACACTTACTGCCATTTTTATGAATGTTTTTGTGTTAAGATACTCTGAATCATATATCCATAACTTCCTACATTTTAATCATTTCTCTGTCACTCTTCAAATGGGAAAGACATGACAAGAGAAGATGTCATTAGAGTGCATTGATCTTCACAAGTCAGGAAAAAGTCTACAAGATAATAGCTGGCCTCTAAACTTGCCTGCGTTTACAGTCAGAGCAATAATTAAAGTTTTAAATCTTTGCAACCACATACTGGGATTAGGGTGGTCAGGGAGCGAAGAAACCTCCAAAGCCAGTGAGAGAGAACAGCAGCAAGAGCCTGGCATAAAGGCCCTTTCTGTCCTACCATAAATATGTGGAGTTTACCAAACACCACTGGGTCTTTAGGTGAAAATTTGTGCTGTTTTATTTAAAAATCTGGTTGCCTCTGACAATTAGCTGAAAATGAGACACCACTTGGCCTTTCAACAGGATAGTGGTCCAAAATATATGGTCAAATCAACAGTGAAATGATTCATCAGATACAAAAATTAGCCATCTTCCACGGGCCCGTCTGCAGACCTGAATCCTCCAGGAAATCCTGTGGAGTGAACTGAAGAGAGTACAAGAGAGGATCCCTGACTCCGGGTGAGGCAGAGGGAGGAACGGTCAAAGATCTCTTTTTCTGTATGCTCGTGAAATGTTACAGGAGGAGATTACGTTATCCTTGAAGTTGTACAAAGTAGTGTCAGCAGAAGTAACACACTAATGGTGATTTTGTCGAAAACAAGTGCTTCTGACCCTGAGTTTCTGTGTGGAGGATATTACTCAAAACACAGTTTATTACCCTGTTTTTACTTTGTGGGACATATGTTTAGTTGATCTAAGTGCTTTTCTGGGGAATGTTTGTGTAGATGTTTCTTTAAGTAAACCAGGACCAGCCCATTTAGATCCTTCGGTGGAAAAAAAAAATATGATTTTAAAAACCAACAGCAAGAGTCATGCAGCTTTATTGTGTTGCTCTCTGATTCCTGCTATTGTGTTCATTCTGGTGACCTGAAGGTTAGTGGCTTTAACTCAATGAACCAAACACCGGCCCATTGTAGGGGAACCTGTTTTGGTTTTAAAGCAAAAGAAAAAAAGGATCCCACTAACTTGAAGCAGGGGATAAGTTAAGTTTAAGCTTATAACACTAGTCTAAAACTCAACTTGGCAGAGAAACACACAGAACAACACAGCTGACGTATCTCACCTTATAAGGAGCCATTGTGTTTTTTACCTTTTCTCTGAGTCTCACTCTGAGCCCTCATTATCTATGTGGAGACGATGTTTAAAGTTGAGTGCATCTCTGCATCTTATCAGTGATGTTATCAGACTATAGGGCGTTTACAACATTTTGATGTTTAACTCACTAAAACTATCAACTATCTAGGCATAATCCTTCAGGTTTTACTACCTCATTATGTTTTATCTCTCATTCAGAAATGCTTAATCTGGCAGATCTTGTTTCCTGATCTCATCTTGGTACACTGTCATAAATGTACATTTAGCTAATTTCTGTTGAAAACTGTCAAGGCAAATCGGTTGACTTGCCTCCATTTTTGTCCCTTTACCTTTCTCCTAGAGCAACTGGTCGCCCTGATTTCAGCAGCTGAAAATAATCAGATTGAGTTCATCTATGCAATCTCTCCTGGTCTGGACATCACCTTCTCCAACCCCAAAGAGGTAGCTTCCCTGAAGAGGAAGCTGGATCAGGTAGGACTCTGAAAGCCAAGCTGGAGGGTGGAGCAGGGGAGATTAAACCTCGGACTGCATCTAGCTTTATAGCTCCCTGAGGATTTATTTTATGAGTTGGAATAAAACCATGGACAGTTAAAGCTGAAACAGTTGATTTACAGAGCAACAATTCACAACTCTCAAAGTTTTTCATATTGTTCACAAGTTGCAAATGAAACTTTAATGAATTTCATTGGGAATCAAAGTTATAAGATTCTCACTGCAGCAAAAGGCGCTCCTACGAGGTACTGAATCGGGGTGGAATATTAGTCCAGGTCATACTTTTCAGATTTTTATTTGTCTAAGCTTTAAAAATAGTTATCATTTCCCCACACGTTTTAGTTATGCACCGCTTTATGATGGTCTGTCACTTGAAATCGTTAAAAACATACATTGAAGGTTGTTGTTACGTGACTACATGTAGTTAAGTTCAAGGGGTATGAATACTTTTAGAAGGCCCTGGTTTAACAGGTTTAACTCCTTGTAGACTCTCAAAGCTCTTCCCGAGGTCCTGCGTGTTTCCACTCATGCCTCCTAAACACATACCATGATTGTATTGTAAGACCTCTGCCACCATCTAGTGGTCGAAGTTGTGCCTCATTTCATTGCATACTAAATAGCTAATTATATTGATTTGATTTATTTATGTATTTGCTGTATTCATATGAAAACTCTAGTTAAATTGTCTGCTTGACAGCAAAAATCCATTTTTTAATCAAATTGTAAATCAGTACGGACAGTAAAGGGTTAATTCACAATGCAGTCCCTGTTTCTAGGATAATAACAAGCAGTCAAAGTTATCTGACATTTAAATTTAATTAGTTTACTGAGCAACCCAGCATGTTAAAACAGCAGTTATATTTCAGGTAAGGCAGTTTGGCTGCAGGTCTTTCTCTCTGCTCTTTGACGACATCGAGAGGGATATGTGTCCAGCTGACAAGGAGGCCTTCAGCTCCTTCGCCCACGCTCAGGTGGCCATCACCAACGAGGTGTACCAGCACTTGGGAGACGCCAAGACTTTCCTTTTCTGCCCAACAGGTCAGAAGCTCATGCAAAACGCAACGTGGAAGAGTGTAATGTTTAAATGTCACGTTTTTATCGCTTGCTTCTGATTTGTCGTGTATCTACAGACTATTGTGCTGCTTTCTGCACCCCCAATGTGTCCCAGTCCACATATTTGCAGACCGTGGGGGATAAGCTCCTGCCTGGCATCGACATACTGTGGACTGGTAAGGTTACCTTCAGTTTATTCCAGTGTTTTTCTATGTACTACAGCCAGTCAGAGATGTGGTCCACCTATTCAGCTTTTTTTTTGCTACTGTTACTCAGGTCCAAAAGTGGTATCCCACAAAATCTCAGTTGAATCCATAGAGGAGGTGACGACTGTCCTAAAGAGGGCACCAGTCATCTGGGACAATATTCACGCCAATGATTATGACCCTCAAAGGCTTTTCCTGGGACCATATAAGGTATTTAGCAACAGAATCAGCTCTGCTGTCTTTATGAGCTCATTTGTGATTGCTGCACCTCTCTCGTCATAAAGGATCGACCCACTGAGCTGATTCCTAAACTCAGAGGAGTGCTCACAAACCCCAACTGTGAGTTTTATTTAAACTTCGTGGCTATCCACACTTTGGCAACATGGTGTAAATCTTCAGCTGCTGAAGGAAGAAGAGATGTGGACATGGGTGAGTTCTGTTTTTCTTCTCATATTTGACTGATATATTTATTTCTCTCAAACAATGAATTATGGTTTTATTGCAGGGGTCTAAATCCAGTCCTTAAGAGCCACATTCCGACAACTTTAAGATGCATCCATGTTCCAACACTCCTGAGTGTCATTATCTGGCCTCTGCAGAACATGCTGCGGAGATAACTCAGCTATATTTGGTTGAGTCGTGGTGGTACAGGGATGCATCTAAAGGTAGCAGGACAGTGTCTCTCCAGGACTGGAGGTGGATACTCCTGGTTTATGGTATCAAAAGAAGATGGATATTTCTGCTCACCTTCAAATATCAGTGTAAAGCATTTGGAGGGGGTTAGGAGTTTCAGAAATTACCCTCACCTAAAGCATAATAATTTGAAAAAACCAAACAGAGTAACCTGAAGTCCCTCTTTCAACAAGTTGGGATTTAATCAAGAGGTTTCGCAGAAACTAAGTTTTGGTTAAAAGGGTTAGCATTACAGGACCATACTATAACTGCATGACCGACCAAACCTCCAGAAACCGAGAGTCTTGTTTTTAAGCCTAATGTGTAAAAATAATAAAAAGATTAGCCTTTCTGGAATAATGTCATGTTTTTTTTCTTTGAAAGTGTGGTGCATCAACATATTGTTATTTTATTGTTTGTTTAGAGGTTAGAAATGTAAGTTCATGATTAAAACCTCGCAACCAACAGCGAAAGATGGTAAAGATTTTATCATGCTGTGGGACTTTTTCAGATTTCATCATAGAATTGTTGTATTTTAATGGGATTTTATGCAACTGACCAGAACAAGGTAGAAAATAATTGTGAAGTGGAAGAAAAGGATAGATTTAAATTTTAATTTCAATATAAAGCCACTGCATTAACCTTTTGGAGCTAAGGTTGTCTAGTTTGAGCAGTAGTTAGTAGATCTCTTTAACAAAGTAGTTTATCAGTCTTTGAGGGTACAAACAAAAATCTTAAATGGAGTAAAAACATTGTACCTACCTACATTAAAACACAGTAGAGGTTCTGTCATGGTGTGGGACTACTATGCTTCTGGTTCTGGAAACACTGAATGGAGTAGTTAAATTATAAGAATAAAAGTAGCATTTTAGAGTAACATATAATGCCAAATCTCAAAATACTAAATGAGAGACAAACATGAGTCTTTAGGCATTACTATAAACAACCACCACATTCATAGTCAGATTGGAAAATAACAAAAATTAGATTGCTTTGGAGCAAAAAGCACATAAAAACTACTTGAAAACCTTTGGAACAAGTTCAAATCTGACAATCCAGTTCAGATCTAAATATTATTACTGCCCTGAAAACCAGCTCTTTTGATACTAGGCTGTTGGAGCATAGCCTGAAGTGTTTCACAGCGGTACTACCACGCTGTGGGGCTACTTTACTGCAGTCAAGGTCTCCAGAATCAGAGGAAACCGAGTAATAATAAATTAACAGTATTAAAAGCAACTAACTATGTCATCAAACCTCTAAGCTTGAGATCATCACAAGACTTTAAGTATAGTTACATAAACCCAGAACTTGTAAAGAAAGATAGAAAATGTTACACAAATTTTGATTTAATTCAAAATAATATTTTGAATGAGCTGTATTTTCCCAGTCAGATTTACAAATAAGTACTTTTTGTGCAAGTTAAATGAGTGTAGTTTGACCCTCAGAAGTCCAACACCCCTCACTGTTTCTGACCTCTGACACTAGGCTACAGCCCTCAGGAAGCGCTGACCCTGGCCCTCTCAGACTGGCTGCAGGAGTTCATGAGCACAGATCAGCCGGGAGGTAAAGTGCCGCCAGAGTTACTTACATTAACTTAAAATGCAGAAAAAGGAACGAGACAGGAAACTATTTAAAGCTGCTTGCATGCCTGTAGGTGCTTGTCGCCTCAAGAAAGAGTTGTCAGATGAGGAGCCCATGCAGACAGATGTGGGTGAAAGTCCCTATGTTCCCGGACCAGGAGAGAACCCGCTGTATACAGCCGAACCACTGACTATGGATGACCTGAATCTGCTCTCTGACCTCTTCTACCTGCCGTACGAGCACGGGACCACGGCCAGAATCATGCTGGAGGAGCTGGACTGGCTCAAAAACCACCATCAGGATGCTGCAGCACAGACGGAAGAGGTGGGGTGGGGTTCATTTCAAACACTTCCTAAAAGCGTTATACTTTTCTGAAGCGTAGTTACTTTTTACTTCCAGTGGTGCGGTCGGGCAGGAAAGTTTGATGGCATGTGTGAAGCAGTGGTGCAGATGTTCAACCGTCTGTCGAACGCCCCGAACCGCAGCGTTCTGTACGATCTGTACAACTACATCTGTGACATCAAGAGTGGGGTCGGACTGGCACGAACCTACGTTAAAACACTGGGTGGGAGAACTTTCCCTACTGGAAGAAAAATCAGCATGCGAGATGCATTTGAAAAATTAAAATTTATATAGATAAAAAAGTTTTATGTAGTCAAAAGAGGAATTTATTTCACTAATTCCATTCAAAAACTCAAACTCATATTCGGTAGTTTTATTACACTATTATATTTAAGGTGTTCATTTTTGTTAATTTTGAACATTCAAAATAAAGTTTCTCTGAATTTTTTAATATAACATGAGACCAATTGGAAAAGGATTTTGATGCAGACATGAAAAGTATCTCGATGTACTCTGCATTACATTTTGAATGAATTACTGCATTAATGTGGCGTGGCATGGAGGCGATCAGCCTGGGATGTAGTGGAAGCCCAGGTTGCTTTGACGGCAGCCTTCTGGTCATCTGTATTGTTGGGTATGGTGTCTCTCATCTTCTTCACAATTTTCCATAGGTTCTCTATGGGGTTCAGGACAGGCCAGTTTGCTGACCAATCAATCAGTAACTCCATGATCACTGAACCAGCTTTTGGTACCTTTGGCAGTGTGGGCATGTTCCAAGTCCTGCTGGAAAATGAAATCAGCATCTTCGTGCAGCTTGTCAGCAGAAGGCAGCATGAAGTGCTCTGAAGTTTCCTGGTAGATAGCTGCCCTGACTGTGAACTTCAGAAAACCCAGTGGACCAACATCAGCATGACATGGTACCCCAAATCATCGCTGACTGTGGAAAATTCACACTGGACTTCAGGCTAGTTGGATTCTGTGACTCCACTCTATTCCTCTAAAGCTTGATTTCCAGTTTAAATGCTAAATTTATTAAATCAAATGTCCCAATTTTTCTACCAAATGTTTTCCTTCCACTCAACTTTTCATTACCTTGCTTGGATGCAAACTCTGGCAGCTTGTTTAGCAATGACCTTTTGTGACCTACCCTTCTTGTGGACAGTGGACAAATGTCAAGTCACCAGTCTTCCCCATGGTCATAACATAAAAAATTGTATTAAAAATCTTCTTCATTGGTCTTGAGTAATATTTTAATTTTCTGAGAAATTTTGTTTTCATTAGCTGTAAGCCAGTTATCAAAATTAACAAAACATATAAATGAAAAAGAATATTGATTAGTTTTCACTGGTTTGAATGGGAATTCTGAAAAAAGTCAACGCTATGCTGATTTACTGAGATGCAGCTGCTTGTGAACAATGATCAGCCTCATGGAGCAGTACATGTTAGCCCGGGATCCGCCAAGCTGTTTGTTAAAGTGAAGCAGTTTGTTATATTGTGTTTATATTTTCACAGGAAGCCAGGATCAACCCTCAGCTCAGATAATGAATGATGATCCTGAACCTTGGGACTTTCGAGGAGGCCTCTCTGGAGAGTTTCAGGTAACCAAGCCAGGGTCGTGACTTCTTCCAAAATAATATTGGGTAATAGCTTAAGGCCTGTAGTAAACAGGGGAATGGTAGTTGGACAAACTCTAAAGTTAAATAGGCTTGTATTTGTTTTCACAGAGGATGCTGCCAGGACATGGAAAGAGGGACCTGTTCAAACACCCTCCCATGACTGCAGTTTACTGCATACGTTCTTACTGCACCGAGGACAAGGTGAGACTCATCAGTGGGTCACTGTTTGGTTAGTAATTAAAAATAGGATTTCACATTAAAATGTTTTCTTTGTCAGGCTGAGGTGCAGAAGATTTTTAAGGAGCTGCAGAGAGGAGAGGGTCAAATCCCTCTGCAGCCTAAACTTATCAGTGACAGGTAAGAAAGGTAGCCACAAACTTCCTATTTTATTGTAATTCAACTTCTTCCTTGGCCTCTGATGCAAACTTCCTGAGGGTGAGAAAGGTAGTAAATTAGAAGGGACCTGGGAAAGCTAACCATGCAGCGTGCTGTTTGGTTTCATCTTTTTTAATATGGTAATAGTTTCTGTTTGATGGGTTTGGCCGAAAAGGTTCTAGCATGGGGAAAGTTTTTTTTGTTTTACTTAATACTTTATTACTTTTCTGGTTCTAAAAACAGTGGCATTTACATTGTTTTATACTTTCAAGACTTTTAGATATTTCAGCTCCAGCCTATGATAATTGCCCTTTAAGAAACTTGATAAATAAAAACGACAACTCAACCAGACCTCAGTAATGAGTTCCTATACCGTAAATATAGGAACTCTTCTCCTGTGAGCTACGTCTTAGTGTGCTCTCTCTGGCCCTCTGCAGTCTGTTGTCGGGTGAAATCGCCCCCTCTCCACAGTGTGCTCTTGTTGTTGAGGATGACATTGGGGTTTGTGGATATGCACTGGGGCTTACTGATGCCAAACAAGCTGCAGGCATGGATAAGGTGATCAAAACTAAGATCTCAGTTTAACTTTCTATATGGTGACAATGAATGGTGACTTGACTGAATGTTGTATTGTAGTTCCAGAGGCCAGGAAGTGACATGTTGTTAAAGGATTTCCCCTCCCTGGTTGTTGCCCAAGTGCTCCCTCGCGTCACTGATCCATCCCCGGTCAAGCGTATGATCACTCAGCTGTTGTCCTCCATCAGGAACAGTGGTAAGTCCAATTAGAAGGTCTGAATGCAGCTCAGTAAGACTCTAAATGTTTGGGTCTAATGGTTTACCACAAGGAGGTGCTGCTCAGCTCCATTCCTGATCATCTTCCTTATTTTTAAAACTAGAGCTGCCTGAAAGTTAACTTTTTTATGAAAATAGTTATATTGAAAGTATTATTATTTACCACTGGTGGACTTGAGCAAAGACAGACTCCGTTTGACTTTCAGGCTCCAGAGGAGTTTTCTGTGACCTGAGGCGGAGCAACAGGAGGATGCTCGACTTTTATTCTAAACATGGCTCCTTCGAACACATTCCCATGGACAAGAGTCTTCCTCAGGACATCGTCGTCATGGCGACAAAGTTCCAGTAGCATAAAGCGTTTTGGATGTTGGAAAACTGTTTTATTATGCTTGTCAGTTTGACTCAAATCTTTCTTCTTGTAGTCTCGTAATCAGAATTGATTTTGTAAGCTTGTTAACTCTTTAAGGAATATTTCTTTTCACAAAATTGGAAACCACAACACACATTTAAACCCTCAGCACTGAATTTATTTAAGTTTGTGGGACATTTATCAAGGTGACATCAGCAAGACAATTTAAACAAATGACAGATTTTATATTTGTCTATTAGACAATACAAAGGTAGTATATTAAGGATTAATCTTTAATTAAATATCTTTTTCTTAGTTCTCTGGCTTTAAAAGCATAACACATGATTCAACATTGAACAAATAACTTGATAATAGCTGTAGCCGATGTGCAAGAACAGCAACTACAAACATCCTGCCTCAGAGAGTAACTGTGCTTCATGGTGCCTCAATAGATGTAATGTGTCTGCTCCAATCAGCAGTGATCTCTAAAGTCATTGCATCGATTAAATGACGAGGCTTAGTTTTTCCTCAGCAGTAAAACAGAGACAGGAGTGAGCTTCAGATTAAGGACACTTTTCCATTTGTTGAATTGTTAACCCTGAGTGATCAGCTAAGAGGCGCTGCACGTAAAGAGATCCACTCTGCCTGTGTTTGCGCTGCTTTTCAATATGAAATCCCTGATTTAGAAAATATGCTGATGTACAAATGTTCAATTGCAAAAAAAGATGTAATCAAATGCAAAGCGTACTGTGAAATAAAAAGCAACTTTACATATATCAAACACTGAAAATGGAATGTAAAAATTTTTTCCAGTCAAAGGTTTACATATAGTCACGTTAAGTAGGAATTTAGCCTTTTAACGATTTAGTGGAACTTTTATTTATTCACTGTGGAATGATTGTACAGCCATTAATATTTTTTAAAAACAAAATCTGGGTGTGCACAGTTTAAATTATTGGTAATCCACATAGGATCATCATTAAATATACAGGCCCAAACAGGTTCTGGCAGCAAGATGAGGCTTTCTGCAAACCGAAGAACACCATACCAACGGTAAAGGGTGGTGGTGGCAGTAGCATGATTTGCTAGTGGTATTGCTGCACCACACAAGGGGGATGGAATAATGAAGATGGAGGACGACCATCAAATTCTTTATCTTGATCTCAAATCTTCAACTAGCTGGTTAAAGTTAAGACACAGTTGGGCGTTCCAATGGGAAATGATCCCAAACACACATAAAAACGGGATTTAGAGTCGACAAGGAAGACAATATTAAGCTTCTGGAATGGCTCTGACCTCAACCCAAGTCAGTGCCAGGAAACCAACCAATACAAATTAACTCTACGGTTCAAATGCAGCATTAAAAGCCCAAAATGTTTGACATTCCTGCCCATGATGAGTATATAAACTTCTGACTGGAAAAGGGCTTCCCAGAAAACTGGAAAGTTGAAAAGATAAATTGGAAATAATTGTTCTGGTGAGGTTGACTGACAACATAACACAAACAGCTTCTAAGTCTGAATTCCTCAAAACATGGGGCTGTCATGAAAAGAATTTGCCAATTTCACTTTCTGAGAGACAGGAGAGGTATCTACCAATCTGTCTCCAGTCTACTTGGAGGTATCTACTTGCCCTGAAAGGCAAGTGAGAAAAAGAAATTCAGAGGCTACAGTTCATTGGTTCCCAGAAAGAGCAATCCTGGGGGGCAATGGTCATTTGTCCTACATATATTCTTGATAATGCTGTATTTTATTTTACTTTACAACAATCTCATTTAGAAGAGGGGACACTGGTTCTTGGAAACCAGCTCTTTCACTATCCATTTGAATAATACAGCTGTTAGTGAAGGCTGGTGGTTTTATTCTAGTGCCTCTAGTGGCAGAGCCAAGTATTACAAGAACAAACAGAAAAATAAGTTTCTGAAAACTTTTTTTTCTCACTTGTTTGGTAGAAGCGAAAAAAAAAGAATAACTTAGAAATACTTTAGTTTTTTTCTCACTTGCCTTTCAGGGCTTCACAGGTCTGTTCACGAGGCTGAAACAAATATTGTGTCTAGTTTATGTTAGGGCCAGGAGTTCAATATCTACATCTGAACTCCCTGCATGGACCTTATAAGTAAAATCATTTTAAAGATGCATCCATAAATGGAAGAGATCTTAAAAAGAAAACAAACAAGTGCACTGATATAAAGACAAAGGTTCTAAGCTACTAAATTAAATTTTTGAACTAAAATTAAATCCTCCATGCTAATGTGCTCGTCATCATCAGTAGTGAATAATAAAAAACAGTAGAAAACTGGCCCTGTAACCACCTGTTACCTGTTGTTTTTATATGGCTTCATAACAGTCTAAAAGTTTGATATTTATGTATAATATGGTTGGTGCATATTTTTTTACTTATTTCACGAAAAGTATTTTACTGCTTTGCCGTTTTTGTTGTAGATTCAAAGCGAATCCCTCAGAATTAACAAAGAAATGTGTAGCAGCACTGATATGACCTAGGGTTGACTGTAAAAATAATGCTCTGTGTTTGCTGACTGGAGAGATCTGAAGCGTTCTCAGCTCTTCTGTTGACCGTTCAGATGTGACTTTTCAGTATAAAACGTGTTATACTGGTTGTTAAGCTGATATTATTCTGAAAAGATTTAACCACCGAATTCTTCTCTTTTACTAATGAAAGAATCTATATGAAACTTTCACCCTGCCCCTTTCAAATAAACTCCAGCCCTTCATACTTCACATCTCCGACCTTCGTCTCAGGCAACAGCAGCCGTCCGTCCAGAGTAAAAGCAATGATGTACGTGGCGATCCGGCCTGCATCCTCCTCTGACTTCAAAGCCAGGATTACCTGGTCATCGGTGTCAGGGACAAATTTAAATGAGGAGAAGCCGTGGGTGGGGTTTAATGGTCCGACGCGCTGCGTGGACACATGAATGAAATCTGCGGAGCAAGACAGGAGGAGGTTGGTGGCTCGACGCTCGTCAGCCGTCTCGTCGTAGTGCTCGTGGCTGGCACGGCGAGGTAGGAAGAACCACCGCTGGAGACGCTCGCTCCAAGCTGCTGATTCATGGATGAGGTAACCTATAGGACCGAAAGAGAATGTGAGTCATTACAGATTTACTCTTTATCCCATTGATGCATAATTGTCTGAAGCACTAAACTGCTTCAACTGACAAAACTTTGCCTCCTCTCCATGTTGAATGTGGAGTAAGACACTTGTTTCCAGTCTCAAAACTGACAGAAACGTGATTCAGATCCTTAAAACAGTAACCTTCCCAGCTTCAATAATTATGCTGAATTCAGAGGGCCGTATCCTTATTCTAAGAATACATTTTTACATTTAGTATCACAGATAAAAAACAATGGAAGAATCAAAAAGATCGTACTTTATAAATACTGATAATTCGCCACAATTAACCGTTTTAATACGTTGTAATTAAGATGTTTAATTTAAACACAAAAATTAACGGGTGGTGCAGCAGCTTTGATCACAAATGGTTCTTCATAGTGGCCTTGGCTATAAATTCAGCATTGCACAAGTTGTTTAAAGCTCTGATCCTGGTGACCACCTAAATCCAATGAATGGACCATTGTTCTTCTTCCAAGCTTGATGAGGGGGAACTAAACCATTAGAGCTTTAGCAGACAAAATTTACATTTAGTAGTGTTTCATACTAAATGCATCTACTTGCAAATAACTGTTCATTTATATGACAAAAGCAGTTAAACTCTATAAAAGCTGCTACCAAACCCTATAGATATGCCCTCATTAAGGTTACCTTTAGTAAGAAGTGAACCTCCTTCACTTTGAGTAAGGAAACATTTCCTTACATTTCCTCAATTAATCAAACCAAAGCTTTCAACCTGTATCATAAATTTGGCTCATTAAAACAAGAAAGTCATAGAAGAAGAGGATAATCTCGTAAAACTATGTATGCAGGTAAGATTAGGATGCACACCTATAATGAAAGCTGACAGAACAGAATATGAGTCAGGCATAAAGTAATATGGGCCTGCTCTTCAAAAGGTTTGCGTGTATAAAACCGCACGCAAATCTCTTTGCGTCAGCAAAGCTGATCTACAAATAAGGCGGCAATCGGATAGCGTGTGCAAAATCAGCGAAAATACAGGCGCAAACTTTTTAGCGTGTTTGTCTTCATGAATATGCAAAACATATGATAATGACCCAAATGTGTAAATTCATGGGAGGGGGATATGCAAATGTGATCCCTTCCCACCTGCAATGCAATTTTCAAAGCCTGAAACGGTTTGCGGGCGCAATGTTTGCGTGTGGATTTAGCATGTTTGAAATGCAGGTGCTAACTGGGACTCAAAAATGTCTGCTGTCACTTTGGCCAGGCATAAAAATTTTAAAAATAGATGAGGATAGAGGATTCTATGTAAGATTATCTAAGCTCTGATTTGGACCCAATCACAAACAGAAGCCATGATATTTCACCTATGGTAAAACTCCTTGCAACAGTTCATTCATCGTCATTCCAGGGTAACATCACTGTCAGTGATAATCTGCTGAATGCGCACAAACCTAATCATGGCAAAATGCACACATAACTGATCAAGTCATCAGCCTTTAATAGCACATCATGCAAGAGACCCAATGTGCTTTGATGTTGATAACATAATTAACAATAAAGAACTAGACATTATAAGGCAGAATAAATCCCTTATTTGCAAACTGGATGCTAAAATCACTTCTTAGCAGGTAAAAAAAAAAAAAAAATCACAATTTTAAGGCAGCTTTTCCATGTGGTGACAAAGACTGTATGCTTTAACCTTGTCACTAAACTAAACACATTGCTTTATTGACAGTAATGTTATGTCATTGCAGGGCAATCGGAGCTGGATCAGTTTGATAACGTTGTTTAAATGTGAAAATATGCCAGGGGAGGGTTTTGTTTATGCAGTAAAAAATTATTTTGTCACCAAAAAACTATTTAAACAATCAAACATATTGGCAAAACAAACCAAACGTAGTAAAATCAATGGAAAATAAAAATTGTTCCAGCCAGTAGCACACGCAGTTTCCCCATTTAAATAGGGCGGTCTGCACCTGTTTTGCACCTGCTATCCATTACACGCGCAATCCTTGAAAATCGCACGCAAGACACCCACTTATTGCACATGCGATTTATTTATAGTACACGCAAATTAGCACCCACTATTTGGGATCTTTGAAGATCAGGCCCCAAATGTATTACAGACGTAAACATAACAATACGCTGCAACATAAACGAACTGAGGTTTGGTATCAACAGAGCTTCTCTGTGACTTAAATAAATAAAATAAAAGCAGACACTGAGAGGGACTTTAAATAAAAAACAAACTGTTGTTTAGCACCTGGTGGTCTGATGCCTGCAGCTTTCCGCAGGGCATTGTAATAAGGCACCCAGTTTTCATGCTCCACACCGCCCTTGCGGTCAATCACTTTCACCCACTCTGGGTTGTTGTTGACAAACTCCCCAGACGTCGTTGTCCACTCCTTGCCCAGACCTCCAACAAACAGGTGCTCATCCTTCACTGCCAGCCACTCCGCCTTGAATCCTGCACACGAAATAAAAGCATTAAATAAAACCAAAAACAATACTGTGGAAAATTATTTGTAGCTCTTAAACTTTTCATTTCAAGCACAGACTTCAATATAATTTGGTGTTTTATGTGACAGACCAACACAAAGTAGAGCACAATGTCAGGTGCGAGGAAAATACCTGGTTTTAAAAGTTTTAACAAATAATAATGTGAAAGATATTGTGTGCATTTGTATTCAGTTTCCTCTAATGCCTCTAAATAAAATCCTGTGCAACCAGCTGCCTTCAGATGTCATCTAAAAAAACATAGAGTTCACCTGTGTTTACCATTTAATCTCAGTATAAATCCAGATGTTCTGTGAAGACCTCAGACAAACAGCATCATGAAGCCCGAGGAACACAGCAGGCACGTCAGGGAGAAGGTTGTGGAGACATTTGAAACAGGATTATGTTATAAAACAACACTGCAACCTTTGAACATCTCACAGAGCTCTGTTCAATCCATCATATGAAAATGGAAAAAGATGGCCGGGGGAGGAGAGCGTTACTCCGAGAACCCATGTTAACTCGGGCAGAGCTGCTGAGACCCACAACTCAGGTGGAAGTATCTATTGACAGGACAACTATTAGTCTACATATCTGGCCTTAATAGAAGAGGAGCAAGAAGAACCTCCTCTGGTAAGAAGAGAGCAAAACTGAACTTTGGCACTGCGCATCACCCTGTGTAGAGCCTACGCTTGAAGCCACTGAGCTGCTCGATGAGCGGGGTTGACATGATGGTCAGCCCTTCCTTATGTTCCCACCTTATATACAATCATTTACGAACACAAAATGTGACATCTAGCAGCACACATAGGGTACAAAGCAGAACACAAAAATGGCTTCTACACCCTGAATGCACCAGCTGTGCTGTGAAATATGGTGGTGGCAGCAATATGATGTGAGAATGCTTTTCTTCAGCAGACAGGAAGATTGATGGACTTAAATACAGGGCATTCCCTGGCTTGAGACTTGGGCAAAAGTTCACCTTCCAGCAAGAAAACGACCCTAAACATACAACCAGAGCTACAATAGAATAGTTCATATCAAGGCATACAATGGACTAGTCAAAGTCCAGACCTAAATCCGAATCTGTGTTCACAGATGTTCTCCGTCAAATCTGACTGAGCTTCACCGTTTTGCAAAGAATGAGCAACAGTTTCAGTCTCTATATGTGCACAGTTGAAATCCAAAAAGATTTGCAGCTGTACATCTGCAGCTAAAGCTGGTTCTAAAAACCACTGACTCAGCGAGGCTGACTATAAACACACACCACACTTCAGATTTTTATTTGTGAAGTGTAAAAGGTTTTGAAAACCATGTGCCCTTGGTCCTCCAAAATTATGCAATGATTCTTGGTCTGTCACATAAAATCCCAAACAAATACATGGAAGTGTGAGATTGTGATGTGGCAAAATGTAAAAAAGTTCCAAGAGGTATGGATACAGTTGGAAGGTACTGTACATCTAAAAGTGTTGCAAAAGTTCTTGTTTGTGATTTGAAGACGCGGGGGCCATCTTTGAGGTTCCACAGCCTAAACACTGACCTTTAGACACGGAGCCATCACCATCAGGTAGTATCACCCAGGGAACGGCTCTGCTTCCCTCAATCCTATACACCACACCTGTCCGATCATCCACACTGTACAGGTTACCGTTGAAGGCCACCAGCTCCGACAGCTCCATACCTGCAGGAAAAGCATTACACCACATAATATGAACATGCACAAGAACATGCTCATATGTAGAAGCAGGATTTTAAGCACACACCTCGTCCTTTCTCAGCAAGACTGCTCTCTAAGATGACTGTGTCTGCATCCCACTCCACCTCCAGTCTGTCTGCAGTCTCTGAAACAGTCACGTAGCCTCTTTTCATGTAGCTGAACCACGTCTGACCCTTGGAGCTTCGGGATGCTGTGTCCAGGTCTGCGATCACTCCTATACGATAGCGAATGCCACGCTTCGTCCTCTCTGGTGGACTCAATGGGTATGTGTCATTGTAAGGCTTTAGAAGCCAAGCAAGTCTTTGTGATCTTACATCCTCCTCTCCCTCTCTGAGCATTTGAAAAGTTTCTTTGAGTGGTGTGTTTGTGCTGCCTACTGTCCGGTGCAGGTACAGCATGAGCACTAAAGCCAGCAGGGTGGTCACAATTATTGCTCTCCATCTTGGATGGAAGCGCAGGTCTGAGGCAGCAGCCTGTGTCATGGATGCCAAGGCCAGGGGGAGGCCTCGATCAGCGAAACCTAAGGAGTTCATGGAAGCGTCGTGCACATCCCTGGAGCTGGCTGTGGGCTGGGGATGAAAACTACCACTGTCTGGAGAAGAGGAACAAAGAGGAACATTAGAAGAGGGCCATGCAGGTTTAGGTGGGACAACGCTAAAAGAATGAACACTGGGAGGAGGACAAGCTGCTAAAATGGGCTCTTGTTCCTATTGTTCCTTAATACAACAGAGCTTTGTTGGGCTGAGCAGACCGCACACTGAGTAGGAGCTGAGCTAACCCTAACCCAGCTGTCAAAGCTTTGCTCTGATCGTTTTATTCAACAGGAACAATTCTGAGAAATACCGTGCCAACCGCATTTCTTGGTACCCCTGGTAAAAAGAAGTTAAAAATATTCTATCGAAACACCATAATCTCCGACTGAAATCCAAACTTTAATCTGAATCTGAGTACATTCATTCAGTGGGGGAAAAAATCTATGTTGAGAATAAGGACTACAAGTATACAGTGAGACGGATCTTTCACCATTGTTCTCCGTACAATCTCTCCAGATCATCCAGAGTTCTGGGTCCCCTCTCATACTTTCTTCTCTTCAGGTCACCCCACAGTCTTTCTATAGTGTTTAGGTCAGGGGACTGAGATGGCTACAGAAAATGGTTGATTTTCAGGTCTGTTGAACCTTTAAATTTAAATAAATGCACTCTGAGCAGGGTAGTAATCATTTTAAGACAACTTTAACTGAAAAAAATACATTTATATTTACTGGCTATATCCTACAGGATAAATAAAAAAGGCTTCACAGAAATGTTTACCAAGAAGCCATCTAACTGGAACAGATAACCTTACATCACGTAATTTCCAGGTGTGTCCTCAGCTGCTCTTTGAATGTGTTTCCGTCTGTCGACTCCTTAAACAGAACACGGACGGCCGAGCAAAAAAAAAGAGCTCACTGTCACCACTGAGTACATGTCCCATATTTGCCACCACTCTGCACCACAGGCCAAAACACGACAATGTTGTACCGCGTATAAACAAACTGTTCACCCTTCCATCGCCTCTTCTCTCCTGAACAGGCT
Source organism: Crenichthys baileyi (assembly GCA_036173005.1). Taxonomy (NCBI): domain Eukaryota; kingdom Metazoa; phylum Chordata; class Actinopteri; order Cyprinodontiformes; family Goodeidae; genus Crenichthys; species Crenichthys baileyi. Next base: position 701,855 of record JAHHUM010000899.1, read on the forward strand.
GCTGCCATCACGTCATTCTGCTCTGATAACATCCCTAAGAGAAGTCCACGCTCTTTCAGCCCTCCTAGCCACATGAATACTTGATCTCAGCAGGTCTCCTCCACTAGCTCAAGTTTCTCCCCATTCCTGCAGGACCAAGAAGGACTCAGACTCTTAATAATGAACCTGGTAACAAAGAGCTCTTAAAGTCTTCATCTTCTTCTGTGCTTCAAGTGTTTGTAAAAATGAATTTTTATTATTAAAAATGAATACAAATATTATGAAAATATAATTAATACTTCCCACAAAATTACACAATAAAGGTCTGACAGTGGGACAATTGCACTTTGAATCCTCTTAAATTTGCTCGGCTTTCTGGAGATCCGTTACTTCTCATGGCAGGAAAACAAAAGGTAGACAAGACAAACCCCAACAAAATCAAAAGCAACATTTTAGTAAATACAGTGATATCAAAAGTAATTTAACAGCATTTTAAAAGCGCAACAAAACTGCAAAATCTGCCAATTTACTGTAAAATGCATTTTTTGTTGTTTTGAATTATGTCTGAAATGTTTTTGTTCTGCTTTTGATGCACAGCATCTTCTCTCCGATCTTCCTCTCGTAAACATGTAAAATATATATGTTCTCACCTGGGAAGAGAACGTATTTATTTATTGTTTGGTTTTATTGTTGCATTTTGAACCATAAGGCACCGTGGTCTAACTTATAACACTGTTCGCAGATGTAACAGAGGCAAAACAAAGTGAGAAATAAAAAGTTGCAGTATTCTTGCAGCCAGTTTAGTAAAATGTTAGAAAAAAATTCAATCACTGGCAACTAATCCCTTCAGAAAAAAATATTTCTGTTACGCTTAACTCAAATTTAAATTTCACACCTTTTACTAAAAATAGCACACAGAGCTCAATTTCCCTGCAGATTTAGAACATTGGTTGAGTTAAATGGTTTCTTTCTCCATCCAATACAATAACTGTAGCACCTGCTTTTATAGCCTTTAAGTATTGTATAACTATTGCAATGCTGAACTTAATCTCAAGGGACGCATGATCGGCCACAGGGGAATTTTGGATGCTGGGAAAGTTCCAACATCGAGACAAACAGAGCCATGGCAATCACTGTTTCACAGCATTTTCCTCATGTAACATTTACCACGTAACAATAAATTATACGTTTTATACTGAAAGCAAACCTAAAACTATGCTTCTTATAATTTAATCAACAAATTTAAAAGGTGGAGGAATTTTTGAAGCATTAGGAGCATTAGACTATCATCTCCTTCTTTGCTTTCAAATATATTATTGGTGATATCTGCTTTCTGTGATCATATCTGTCCATTTTAGAGAGGACAGATACAAACTGATGGTTCTCCACACCCGTTCAGGTAATGTTGACCCTGTATTTAAAAGAGCAAAGAAGGTGCAGTCACGTCTGTAAATTAGATTGCTGATTTATCACCTCCCAATCATATAATTATGTATATTTTCATCATTCTCTCATCAGCTGTCCATGTTGCACAGAGGAAATATGTGAATACTGTATATAGTCTGTCAGACTCTGTTTACTACATTACCATGCCAGTCTTTTGCCTTTTTCATCCCTATTATTTTAAGTATAAAGTCAAAAATGTCCATAATAACATGACTGTGACTAGTGAGGTGACAACCAAATTGTTCATGGAGTTCTTCTTCGCTCTGTTCGCTGGTTTTCTTCAGGTGTTTCAGCTCTCAGAAAGACCCTGAAGGGTTTGACGATCTTTGGGTTCACATCAACCCAAAGATCGTCAATATTAAAGCGTGAGTGTTTGTGTATTTTTTAGCTCCTCTTTGCAGATGGGCAGTTACCTAACAGAACAAAGTGACGTCACCTCAGCGTTCACAATTAATGTCGCAAACCGCTGTGCTGCGAACTATACTGAACTATTTAAACTCTGCCAGCCGTTTTTCTTCACTTTTAGCCTTGAGTGTCGGGTGTGAATGATGAGAGAGTGAATTAAAACGACTCATTTTAAACTAGAGTAGCGGATTAAACATGTCTAAACTTTGACAGAATTTGTCGTTTTAAAGCAAAGCTCCTAAAATCGTGAGCCGAAAGTGTCTGAACGTGTCCCAGTGTTTCCCATGGACGGAAAGTTATGTTATAGTGAGTAGAACACATCACTTCTACAGACAAGTTATTAGCCGCGCAGCTAACATCAGCTAGCACTGTAGCTTGTCAACGTTTACATTTCCCCCCCGACCCATGGCCGCACTGACGGAGCTGCCCGTCAACGAACAGAGTTGACCCTGCACAGGTCCCCATGTTCACAGCAGAGGCTCACCTGATGTGGAGGCTCCTCACCGGTTGGCCATGTCTGGCTGCCTGTTGGAGGTGGCTGTCTCCTCCTGCACCGGAGGAGCTGGGACTCCCTGCTTGGGGCATCTCACGGGTCAACATTAATGTCATGAACAAAACATTCCGTTTGATTTAACCATTTGATGCCTGACACGAGGGATAACAGGAAATTCTTGGTTAAAAATAAACTTGGTTATTAGATGCCATTGAAAAAATGTCTATCTAAATATCTATATTTTCAATGATCACATTGAAATACAGACATAAAAGTCACATTCAACCCACATTTTTTCTCAGTTTAAATAAATTATAAATACTTAAGTATTTAAAGTACATATTAAATCAATTCACAATTGAAACACATATCTCCATTGAGACATATTGAAATAAAAATATGGTGTAAGTTACTATGTAGTTTAATCCTGTATCAAAACTATTTGAAAGTGCCATTTATCGTAAACCATAGTTAAATCCTAATATTCTGACTTTTGAAACATATTTAGGTTTCTTTTTTAAATTTTTATTAAGCCGAATTTGTTTTTGAGTGACTTTGCCAGGCCCTTGGGCTTCCGTAGACAGAAAGTGTGACGTTCACGTGCAATGCGTAAACTGAAAAGTGGACGAGATGTAAATAAAGGAGCTACGGCAGAACGACACGGTTGTTTTGCTCAATATAGTGTCTTGTATTAATGGCTTATATAAATTTCACAATATAATTAAAAGGCGACATTTTTTAATACATAAAACAGTAAAGGTTACTAGTATAAATATTCATTAACATATTTGACAGTTTTCACCTTATTACAACAATGGCACACATAATCTCCATTTTTAATCAAGTTTCTTTCATGTTAAGCTGATTTTGACTTAAATGCTGCAAGTCAGCTACTTGATGCAATTTGCTGGGTTTCTTTAGGTAGAAAATATTTAAACCAATTTGAATAATAAACTGTGTTTGAACTAAGATCAGTTTAGAAGGTATAAAATTGTCATACATTTTTTTCTCCGTTAATAATAAAAAACATTTAAAAACTAAATTTTATGTTTACTTGTGTCGTCTTTGACCAACATCTAAATTTGTTTGATGATCTGAAACACTAAAGTCTGACAAACATGCAAAAAAAAAAAAGAAAGAAATCAGGAAGGGGACAAATACTTTTTCATACCACTGTACATTGTTGTGTTGTGTGTGATGTTAGTTAGCACCACAACACTTGCCACCCTCTGATTTATAACCCTACACTTAGAAACATGCTCAACTCAAGTGTGATCAGACCAGAGACTGATTTGGATTCGGATTTGGTATTATTGAGTTCAATGTTGGCCCAGCCCCTGAGTTCAGGTTTAAAATGGCAGCCATGCACATGATGCATAGAAAAAGCTGCAGAAATAAGGTATTTCTACTTCTGGTGTCTTCCTTCTCATTAAACTAAAGGGCACATACTCTGTGTGACTATGTTCCATCCATATTTAAGAGCATAGATTAAGGAGAAATTGGGTTGCTATTGGCTTGTATTGCTAATAGTAGCTAGCAACGTAGCAATTGGGAAATTCCATTGGTTTTGGAACTACGACCTAGAAAGGGCCTGATTTGGCTCACCTCATTTACAGACAAATCGAACACAGTAATATTTAAAGTAGTCCGATAAACCGTTGTGTTAGGTTTGTATTAAGAAGCGTTGATTTTAGAGTTACAAGCCAAAATAAAATATTTGATGGAACAACCACCAAACTCAGAATTCAGACACTGAAAGCCTGGGATCCCCAAACTTCCCAGAATTCAGTATCCAACATGGTTGTCATGCGTGTGAAATGTTAAAATTGCAAAAATAAGCAATTACAATTTGCACCTCTGGCTTTTTTTGCATTATTAAAACCAGCAGCACACATACCATACAATCTGTAGTTGTGAGCATGTTCCTCCCATCTTTAAACACATAAATCCACAGTAACGCTATCCAATTATGTAGCTGATAGTTACAATTAGTCTATTACACAGAGGACAGACATATGTTTACCAGGGCTATCTATCTATATATATATATATATATATATATATATATATATATATATATATATATATATTTACACACAGAAACAGCTGAATACATATTTTCTCAAATATAAATATTTATTATCTTCTTTATATTCTACTATGATGATAAACAGAACATGGTTTAAAGATTTCTTAATGTGCAATGCTAGAATAAGCAGTGCGAATGAACTATTACCGCTTAAAAATTAAACTCTATTTCAAAACTTCATGTTTGAAAATCAAAATTCTGCACCTATATCAGGATGAAGTAAAAGTATAAACCTGTCAGTATCGGGACTCGTTACATCGGCATTCCCTGGGTGAGATCTCAGTGTAGAGCTGGAGGTTATGGTAAAACACTACATTCAGGTTGAATGAAATGTTGCTACTCGTCATATCTGACTAACAGACGTGGTGAAGATTGTCACAAAAAAAGCAAAACAAAACAACAACATTATTCAGTCAGACCCACCCAGCTACAAAACACTGGAAATAAGCCAAAAGTAACAATCCACTGAAAAACAATTATTGTGCAGTGGCCCGGTGCTTCCTGACAATAACAATGTTCACAATAGTCCAGTAATCCGTTTACCACTGGGTTTGGCAAGTGAAATTTGCTACAATATGCTGCAGTCAAGTGAAGGTGTTTCAAACATCCAAAGCTCAGTTAGCACTTTTTCCACAGCAGTAAGCATGATGAAGAACCTTTGTAATAAATAATGTAAACCAACCTGTCAGAACAACTGATGTCGCCTGAATTGATTTTAAAAAAAGGACAAAAGAAGAACATGTACCACAATGAAAACCTGAAACAATGCATATTTCCTCATTCTGGGTGCAAAAAGACTGATCAGAGATTTGTTGAACACTTCAGCTCTTCCCCATCATCTTCAGGAGAAGCTAGAGAGGAAGCAGAGCATTAAAGCGAATGGTCAGAGCTTTAATTTCTCAAAGTTACATGTTTTAAAATTAGAGCCATATTTGATATAACTAGTTTATTATGAAACATATTTCAGCATATCTGTTAATTTATGCAAATGTAACCCAATGTAAAGCACAGTTCAAATGTTTTCAAACCACTCATTTCTTCATATTTCCCTTCCAGTGAATTAGACTTTCTTTTAATCCCTTAAAGTGCTTTTGATCAATGGTTCTCCAGGCTTTCTGGAGGTTCTTTGCATATTTTCTCTCCCCCTGTACCTTAAGATTTTCCACACTTTGTCAGGTTAGCACTAAAAACTCTATTTCATGTTATTAGCACAAAGTCATGTATGGTTGTCAAGTGTGCTGTTTAATCTCAGTATGATCACAGCTGTTCTGTGGAGGCCCGTTTGATTTAACCAGGTTTGTTAGAGAACATTAGTGAACAAACGGCATCATAAAGACCAATGAACAGAGCAGACGGGTCAGGGAGAAAGTTGTGGAGGCGTTTAAAGCAGCGATCAATGAAAAAGTTTTATCCCAGGCTATGAACATCTCACAGAACTGTTCAATTTCACTTTAATTGAAAATGGAAAGAGTATAGCATGACTGCAAAGCAAGGAAGACTTGGACGTCCACCTAAACTGACAAAGACGGTATTCATTGGAGAAGCAGCCAAGACATCTATGGGAACTCAGGAGGAGCTGCAGAGATCACAGCTCAGGTGGGAGAATCTGTTGACAGGTCAAGTATTTCTCATGTACTTTAGTAATCTGGCCTGTATGGAAGAGCGGCAAGAAGAAAGCCATTGTTAAAGGAGCACCATAGGAAGTCCTCTTTGCAGTGTGCCAAAACTCACACAGGGGACATGTAGAAGAAGGAGAAGGTGCTCTGGTCGGGTAAAACTCAAAACGAAGGTTTACTTTCCAGCAGGACAGCAACCGTAAACATACATCCAGAGCTACAATGTAATGGTCTAGTCAAAGCCTAGATTTTTTTGAAATTAAGAATCTGTGGCAAAACTATTTGTAAAACATTTTGCAATTTTTTTTTCACAATGTGCTACTCCTTGTTGGTCTATTACATAACATCCCAATAAAACACACTGAAGCTGTGATGTTATACCCTTTGAAAGTCTGAAGAACTGCTGATGACTAAACTTGGCAGCAGAATATAGAGAAATGAGGGGCGAACCATTAACACCTTACTGCATGTGACCATGTAAGTAGAAACATAACCAGGTCAACGTGGGGTGACACATAAGTAATCATGATGTTTCAGCCAAAAAGGCCAGGCTTCCTGAGTGAAGTTTAGTTGGATATGAATGAGACATTCAGCTTTATATCACATAATCCTGCCTTGCTATCAGGAATGCCTGCAGTTCCAACAACACACACACTGTTGTTATTGTTTAAATAATGGTCTCAAAGTATCAGGCTGAAAATGCTTTTTTCAGGTCTGCAAAATACTACTGCAGTGCAGATTATGTTTTTATGGCGATGCAACTTCAAATATTGTCTTTTTTCCACAATACAGAGTAAAGAAATAAAGTCTACAGATGGTCAGATCCAGCTAAAACATTGATATTTACAAAATGCAAAGAAAGAGGATTATTCTGGGGAAAGTGGGGGGAGCATGTACCTTGGTTAGGTGATAGTCTGCATCTACCAGCTGCTCAATGATACTAAAGTGGTCTGTGTTCACCACATCCTCCATGGTCACGTTCAGGCCTGCTGCTTCCAGAGCCTTAAAAAGCATAGAAAATTTAATTTAGTGATACGAGCAAAATGTCTGGTTTAATTTTAGAATAGCAACTTGATATTTTCAAGACAGAAAGATGTATTTGTAGAGGTGGTGCGCTCTTCTTCTTACAGAACTAAATTAGCAAAATATCCTTCCATTTTTCAACAAGCTCTGAATTACAGAGAAAACTTTAATTAAAGAACCAAACCATGCTCCACCTGCACCGCTTAAACATGCGTTTACTCTTAGTTGTGGCTACTAACTTTGTAATATTCCTCTGACTGCTTGCGAAACTCTGGCGAGTCATTCTGGGCGACGGCCACGACAATCTGACAGCCTGAGGAGGACTGTTTGAGCTGAGGAACCAGCTGGCTGGGGCTGTTTCTCACCGCCACCTCCCTGCAGACACAAAGGAATGAGGCTCCGACTGGCATCAACAGAGCACAATTACAGAGACACAAATAATCACATCTACCACCACAGCTTCCCACACAATGCTCTCTAAATCTTAATCGATCTCATTTACAGACAGGGCCAGGAAATGAATCACGGCAGGAATTCTAAACATCTAAAATCAGATCTACGTTTTATACCTCTAACTTGTTATAAGGATTAGAAAATGTAAAATATGAAAACATGGTAACATGAAGTAACAGGAAGGATTTCAACACTTGAGCAAAGTTTAGGATAGATAACAGATATGGAGTTCTGTCCTCAGGACGGCGTTGTGTGTAGTAAATGTAACAAGGAAATGAAATGCTTTATTATCCATTAATACACAATGCAAATAAAAGCAGCCACAAAATGGATCCTTGTGGAACTCCAAAACTCAAAGGAACTTGTCTCAAGTTAACAGAGAGAGATCTGGTAAATATAAAGTGACCCACTGGAGGACAACACTAGTCCCTTCTCAGCATGATTCGGTACAGCTCTACTCGCTTTTTAGGCTTTTTTATTAGTAACGGTTACGTGGAACCGTTACTATTTTTAGTACCTTCTTGCTTGCGAGTCGCACCATGCTGAAAACGCTACGTCAGTCAACCTTTAAGTATCTAAAGCATAACTTTGCGGTGTAGCGGGGTAAATCTGTGTTTTTGACCCAGGTTTGATAACCTGTTGCACCAAGAAAGGGACTGCAGCATGAAACTCTGCCAGGTCTGTGTGCACGTTGTCCTGACTTGCATTGACGTCCACTGAATAAGCGAGCAGCCAAAAACACTCCTGCTTTTATCATCTACAGTCATTATCTGTGATTAGCCACATTTGTTTGATTTATTTTCCTTTTAATATCCCTCATTTGATTCAGAACTGTAGAAAGAAATCAGTTAAACAGAACCGACTGGACGACTAAAGGACATCAAAAAGTGACCAATCATTCCCAGATCTAAAATACTTCAGCTTATGATTTATTTTTTGATTATCCCAATGAAACCTGGGTAACTGGAGGATTTCGTTTACCCACAATGCTTTCATGCACACAGAGTGTGGAAAACCCAGGCCTGAATCCATTTCCACTGAAATCAACCAAACACATTAAACTCAATGTGTTTCATAACCGAGGCCTGAATCAGCAAGGGATAAGACTCTGACATAACACTTTGTTGGTTAGCAAATCCTCCTAACTGCGACACTATTTGATTGTTTCTTATTTGAAATGCATCGACTCAGCCTGAGATCCATAGATTAAAATTGCCTGGACTATAAAAGAGGCAAAGCAACAAAGTCAGCAATAATGAATGTTTGTTGCTTAGTCGTAAACTAAACTAATTTATGCTTTAGAACTATTTATAGACCAATAAAAAAAAATTTTACTAAAAAAAGTCGAACACAGGAAAACATGTTTCCTCCAATCAACAGACTGAAATCTTTTTTTAGCAGATACGTTTGAAAATATCAGCTTACAGATCCACAAAAATCCATCCAACGTTAACAATATCCCACAAGGGTTCTGTGATTGTGCAAGAGTTTTTTCAATGTCTGATTACTACAGGAAAGGTTTACCAAACAGACAAGCCAACGCATGCAACTGTTTAGCAGGTCTGTATACGTGACACCTACTCTGTCATCTTCAGAGGCTCGTTGACATACGTGGACAGGATGGGCAGCAGGTCATATATGCCGCTCACAAGAAAAGCACCTTGGAGAAAATTAGAAAATCAACGAACAAATATAAAAAAACAGAAACACAACTGTATATTTCTGAGCATATGTTTCTGCAATGTACTGATAACCTCAGCCAGGTCCTCCATGTCTTACCTTTGATATTTGGTGTGATGCTGTACTGGGACCAGTCGGTGGACAGCACCATGGCAGCCAGGTGAGCCCCTGCAGAGTGGCCACACAGGTACAGACCACTAAATAAAGAACCAGAGAACTTATTAAGAATAAAAAAAACAGCGGAGAAGATTTTAACTAAAATGATGTCAACCATAGTGAACTTTATTCTTTACCTGATGTGCGAGTACTGCTGAATGACAGACACAACGCTCCTGCGAACCTGTGACACTATCAGATCCATGTCACCTTAAAAGGAAGCACAGCAGATAGCTGACATTTCCAGCTCATCTCCTTAGATCATCCATCCATCTAAAGATCAGAAATGAGTGACTCTACCTTTGGGGGCAATGGTGTAACCAACGGCAACCACGACCACATCCTTATCAATGAGTGGGACAGCCATGAATCCAGACTCCTCTTTGCTGGAAAGATTTTATTAAATGAACGTGTTGTCTTAATCTACACGTGAAAATAAGGGATTTAGTAAGAAGGAATACCTGAGAAACTGCCAGTAGCCTCCATGGATGTAAATAACAAGGTTGACATCTGAAAGAGAGGGTATGAAGACGGTTATTAGTTATCTGGGAGCATTTTCAGGACATCTGAAACATACAGTGCCATGCAAAAGTATTCGGCCCCCTTGAACTTTTCAACCTCTTGCCAGATTTTCAGGCTTCAAACATAAGATATAAAAATTTAAATTTTTTGTGAAGAAATCAACGACAAGTAGGACACAATCGTGAAGTGGAATGAAATTTTTTGGATGTGTCAAACTTTTTTAAAAAATAAAAAAGTGGGGATTGCAAATATTATTCGGCCCCCCTTTTTTTTCCAGTGCAGCAAACTCACTCCAGAAGTTCAGTGAGGATCTCTGAATGATCCAATGTTGGGGCCCAAATGACTGATGATGATAAATAGAATCCACCTGTGTGTAATCAAGTCTCCGTATAAATGCACCTGCTCTGTGATAGTTTTCAGGGTTCTGTTCAAAAAGCGCAAGAGCCATCATGAAGACCAAGGAACACAACCCGGGAAAGGTCCGAGATACTGTTGTGGAGAAGTTTAAAGCCGGATTTGGGGATCAAAAAGATTTCCCCCAAAGGGTTTTAAACATCCCAAGGGGCCACTGTGAAAGCAATCATATTGAAAAGAAGGAGTATCAGGGCCCCGCAAATCTTACCAAGGACCCGGCCGCCCCTCTAAACTTTCATCTCGAACAAGGAGAAGATTGATCAGAGATGCAGCCAAGAGGCCCCTTGGTTACTCTGGATGAACTGAAAGAGTTTTTATCTACAGCTGAGGGGGAGAGTCTGTCTATAGGACAACAATCAGTCGTACACTGCCCCATATCTGGCCTTTATGGAAGAGGGGCAAGAAGAAAGCCATTTTCTCAAAAATATCCATAAAAAGTCTTGGGTTAAAAAATTTTTTCCCACAAGCCCCCGGGGAGACACCCCAAACATGTGGAAGAAGGTGCTCTGGTCAGAAGAAACCAAAAAAAACTGTTTGGCCACAATGCAAAACTATGTTTGCCGTAAAAGCAACACCTCATCACCTTGAAACCCCATCCCCACTGTCAAACATGGTAGTTGTTTTGGGCCTGCTTTTCGTCAGCAGGAAGATGGTCAAAATTGATGGGAAGATGGGGGGGCCCAAAACAGGACCTTTCTGGAAGACAACCGTTGGAGTCTGCAAGAGACCTGAGACTGGGACGGAGATTTATCTTCCCAACAAGACAATATCCAAAAAATAAACCAAATCTACAATGGAATGGTTCACAAATAAACGTATCCAGGTTTTGGAATGGCCCAAGTAAAAAGTCCAGACCTAATCCAATCGAGAATCTGTGGAAAGAGCTGAAGACTGCTGTTCGCGAACGCTCTCCATCCAACCTCACTGAGCTCGAGCTGTTTTACAAGGAAGAATGGGCAAGAATTTCAGTCTCTCGATGTGCAAAACTGATAGAGACTGATAGAGACTGATAGAGACATACCCCAAGCGACTTGCAGCTGCAATTTTAGCAAAGGGTGGCGCTACAAAGTATTAACGGAAGGGGGACGAATAATATTGCACGCCCCACTTTTCAGTTTTTTATTTGTTAAACAAGTTTGACACATCCAATAAATTTCATTCCACTTCACGATTGTGTCCCACTTGTTGATTCGTCACAAAAGATTAGAATTTTATATCTTTATGTTTGAAGCCTGAAATGCGGCAAGAGGTTGAAAAGTTCAAGGGGGCCGAGTACTTTCACAAGGCACTGTAGCTTCGTACCCAAAGAGTTGGTCCTGGGGATGTACACGTCTAGTTTCTCTCCATCTCCGTCCCCATACGGTACGTTGATTAGAGTTTGAGCCAGGCTACGGGCTTGCTCCGTACCTGAGCAAAGAATCAAAGCGCCGTCATGCCACAGGTTATTAAAAGAAAAAAAAAAGGATGTGAAATCTGGTAACACAACAAATAGCCTCTGGAGCTTCATTTTGCTTGCATTTCCCCTGCACATCTCTCCCGAGTACCACTAAAGTCAGCAAAGGCACCACATTTCAGCACCCTGGCCCTAAAATGACACTATATTTCTATCATGGCCTGGGAACGCCTTGTAAAGGAGCTGGAGAGAGAGGTGTGGGTTTCTCTCCTGAATCTGTCAACTTTATTTAGGCATCAAGAAAGCCACCTTGGAATCATGTAGCATCTCCTTTTACAGGTTCATCTGAAAAAAAAAATAATATAATGAAAAAGCTCAATATTTTTTGTCACTCGTTTCAGAAACTGAAACTGATGTTACACAGATTAATTAGATGCTCATCCGGGAGGAGTGAATGCTGCAAGTCACTGACTGGATGCAATCTGCTGGGTTTCCTTAGACAGAAAAACTTTTTATCCATTTTGAATAAATAACTAACTCTGACTGCACTGTTCAATGATTAGGATTAATTGGAATGTATGTACCTGACTTTTGTAAAGCGCCTTGAGACAACATGTGTTGTGAATTGGCGCTATATAAATAAACTGAATTGAAATATAATTGAGATATTTCAAGCCTATATGTTTTGTAATATTGATGATTATGACTTACAGATAAAAAAAAGCCAAAATTCAGTGTCCGGTTTATTAGAATAAGATCAATGCCAGGCTTCTGAAAAGTTTGTTTATTTCTATGCATATATTTGGCTGGGGCTCCTTCTGCATGAGTTACTGCATCAATGCGGCGTGGCATAGAGGCTTTCTGCCTGAGGTTCTGCTGAGGTGTAGTGGAAGTCCAGGTTGCTTTGATAGCGTCCTTGAGGTCATCTGCATTGTTGGATTTGACAATCCTCCATAAATTCTGTGGGGTTCAGTCAGGCCAGTTTTCAAGTCCAGGAACACCAGGGTCATTGAACCAGCTTTTGGTACCTTTGGCAGTATGGACAGGGGTTAAGTCCTGCTGCAAAATGAAATTGGCATATCCATAAAGCTTGTCACCAGAAGGAAGGATGAAGTGTTCTAAAATGTCCTGGTAGATGGGCTCATTGACAGTGACCTTTAGAAAACCCAGTGGACCAACATCAGCATATTACATGGCACCCCAAACCATCATTGACTGTGGAAACTTCACACTGGACTTCAAATAACATAAACCATGTATACTTTCTGTACTACTACTCTGGGATCATCTTTTCTTCCATTTTTAAAATAAAATGCTAACTTTACTTTCATCCGAAAAGAGAACGCTGGGCCACTGAGCAACAGTTCAGTTCTTTCATTTCCTTAGCACAGGTAAGATGCTTGTAGCCCATGTGTAGGATTCATCTGTGCGTAGTGATTCTTGATGCGCTGAGCGCAGCCTCAATCCACTCCTTTTGAAGCGGCCCCTCCAATTCTTGAATGGATTTTGTTTGCAGTCCTCACAATGCTGCATGTATCGCTTTTTCTGGTGCACCTTTTCCTACCACACTTTTTCCTTCCACTCAACGTTCTATGAATATGTTTGGATACAGCACTCTGAATAACCGGGTTCATTAGCGATGACCATTTGTGGTTATCCTCCTTGTGTGGGGTATGAATGACAATATCAATGACATCTGTCCAGTCAGCAGTCTCTCCCATGATTGTGTAACCTACTGACCCAGACAGAGAGACCATTTAGAGGCTCAGAAAACCTTTGCAGGTTTACTGTGCTAAATCATCAGCGTGTGACACCATGAGTTTCCAATATTTAACTTTTTAACAATATTCTAATTTTTTGAGGGACTGAATATTGGGTTTTCATTATCTGTATGCTATAATTATTAAAATGACAAGAAATAGGGGATTGCAATATTTAAATCTATGTGTAATTAATCTATATAAAATATGAGTTTCACTTTCTGAAAAGGCTGACAAAAAATACTGAACCTTTTCACAAGATCTACCTGTAAATTATTGTACTTATTGGAACAATTCTGTGCAAAAAAGCTTTACAATTTGTTGAACATTATAGTTGTTTAACAAGTCTTTTCCTCTTTGTCTGTCTGACCCTCCTATCACTTCCTGTCAGATCTCTAGTTAAAGATCTTTTGAACCCCTACAGAATTAAGAGTTAATTCCCAACTGTGTGATTTGTGAGCGACCAAACCTCAACAAGTGTAGCTAAACAGGCCCAGCTTTTTCTCAACAGCAAACCAACATAAGCACATTCATTGTCTAAAAACATACCGAGCTCCAAGGTTCCCAATTCATTCATAACTAACCGAAAAAGCGTTGAGATTTACGGACAACATTAAGCACAACACCGGTCCTCCTGTAGCCTCGGCCTGACTACCTGACTCTCTGCTTTACATTAGCGCGTCGCTTCCAGACAAACCGACCTTCCTTCAGAGCCTTGACGTGGGCCTTGATCACGTCGTCTGCCGCCATCCTGTGGGACCACCTGCTGGGTGAGTACTGCTTCTCCAGCTCCTGTTTGACAGAAACAGACACAGGTGTGAGACACCCCGCCGCCATGTAAGCTGGCTCACCACCAGGCAGGAAGGAATAAACACAGCAGACAGCGCCCTCTGCTGAGACCTCTGGTGAACTGCATGTATCAGTGTTTCAGCTCTCCTAGATAACAACCAAAACAACAATAGTTATAATGATAATGGTACTACTACTACTACTGATAATAATAGTAATAATAATAATAATAGAACTATATACAAATATACAGTTATGGCCAAAAGCTCTGAGATTTATAATAATCTTGTTCTCATATTTATTTATCTTTGTTCTTTTTGTTGGTCTTCAATGGGCATCGGGTCTTCACTGTGAAAAGGACCAAATAGATGAAGTGTAATTATTTCCAAAGTTATGAAAGTGAACTTATTCATACAAACCTTATTAGCATGTTGCTTTAGTCTTGCCAATAAATGATCATTTCAATAATATTATCATTAATTGGGGAAGCAAAGCTGATATCACTCTGTTTTACTCATTAGATTACAAGAGCAGAATAACACATTCCTTATTTCTTTGCATCAAAAAGGCTTCACAGGCAACTAAAACAGTACCCAAAGCAAACATTTATCACATTGTCAAGAACTTCAGTGTGAGAGGTTCAACTGCTGTGAAGAATGCTTCAGGGCACTAAAGAAAGTCCAGCAAATGCCAGGGCTGCCTCCTAAAGAGGATCTTGTGGCCACCAGTGCAGAACCTGCTCATGAATGACAGCAGATAGTAAAGCTTTTGGATGCTGGTATCAAGGACAGAGTAATGTTTTGGTGGAAGTACCAGGATTGTACTGTAGAGGACTGGGAAAATGTTATTTTCTCAGACTGCTTGGGAAATTTTGAAAGAGGACTGTCCATAGAAAAAAAATGACATGATATCATGAGTCCTGCGTCATTCCCACAGTGAGGCAGAAACTTTGTCCCACAATCCAGGAGCAGTTTGGTGATGAACAATATTGAATTCCAGTGTGATCGACCTTCAAGTCACAAGGCAACAGCAATAACCAATTGACTCAGGGTTCAAAACACTGAACCTTTGGTTCCTTGGCCAGAAAACTCATCAGATCTTATTCCCATTGAGGACCCTTTGCAGCTTTGCATAAACTTCATGTATTTGTCTGTAAAAGCATTTTGAAATGCATGAAGTACTTTTTACTGAAATTCAATAAGCTATAGAAACATCCGCCTTAAAGATCGAACCCTGCATAAATGCTTTTCCCTTTTTATGTAGTCTTTTCAGTTATTATCTAGTCATTGTACCTTACCTCATGGCAGGAAGTTTTTTTTTTCTTAACCCATTTAAGCTGTTAAACAAAGAATAAATCAGTTTTGTGTTGAGACATAACAGAATAGTCACCAAAGAGACAATTGTAACTCAGAACTTTAGACATTTGGAACTAGCAGCCTGTCACTTATTGCTACAGCTTCTTCAATCGTATGTGGAAAAATGACAACAGTCACAATGTCTGGCTTGCATAAGATTTCTTAGCACCAAAATAGTAATTCCCAAACAGCTACCTGCTGAAAAAGCCTTTTTTACAATTTCTTGAGAGACATGCCTTTTATTGTGTGTCCAATGCAGATGTATTCTGTTGATTTTCTTTCACCCACTGACCACTGCCTATAGGCTTCAGAGCCACCCTGCAAACACTAAGCACGCATATGAAATACATAGACTTATTTTGTCCCCCGCCCATCCAATTTCCTCATATTTCTTAATATCTTCTTAATGCCTTTCATGTCTCCCAAATTATGTTTTTTCTAAATATGATTTTTTTGTAGATTCAACTGAGCCAATAAAAACTGCAAGAGTCTGCAACCTGGGGCTCTGGAGCTACATATGACTCTTTAGGCCCTTCAAAGTGGCTCCTAATAACTATGTTTTTTATAGTTCTTTTATAAAAATAAAATATATGCATTTATTTTATTCTATTTCTTTATATATTTTTTTTCTTTTTAGGGAAGGGTCTGTTTACTGTTGTTTACTTTAAAAATTTGAACCCTAGAGTCACATGGCTGTCTAATCTGATAATGTTTTAAAATGAATAAAAGCACTAAACAAAACACATAAAACTGTTACTTTCCTTTTGTCATTTAGATGTCAAATAAGAATGAAAACTGTATGTTTATATTAACTCCAAACACAAAGTCAAATCAGACTTTTTTTGAATTGAACTCTTCTAGTTTTACACAATCTTCTTTATCTTCTAGCCCAGTCAGCAACCAGGACAGACATTAAACCCCAAACAGTGAAAGTGAACTCTTACGTCTTTCTTCATTTCCATCCAATGCATCGTTTTGTTGAACAGAATAGCTTAGATCGCTGCTAAGAAAAGAAAGATCGTACCACCATTAGCTGAAGATCTGAACTTTAGCCCTTCTGATCCTCACTATGTAAACACATCATTCAGAGCTGAATCTGGTGCATAACACCTTCTGCTTTAACAGCCTGGGGGGAAGCTGGATTTTGGACAATAAAAAAATTAAAGAGAACCAACAGTTGTGGCAGGTTTCTGTTCTCTCTTCAGCTCTGAAGACAACACACAGGTGTACTACAGGAACTGAGAGTGCCTAAACACAGTGCATACTGAAAGTACCTTAAACTCACATTATGACAACATAATTCAGTGAGTTTCGTTGGGATTTTATGTGACAGACAAATACAAAGTAGTGGATTATTGTGAAGGGACTGGATAAATGCTTTTTACAAAAAAAAATTAAAAAGAGCAGCCTGCATTTATATTTAGCCTTCTTGAGTTCATATTTGTCAAACTACCTTTTGCTTGAGTTACAGCTGCAAGTGTTTTGGGGGTTGTCTCTACCAGTTTTGTACATGCAAGTATCTGCCCATTTGTTTTTGTAGAGACGCTCAAGCACAATCAATCTGCATAATGAGTGTCTATGAACATCAATTTTCATTTCCTCCCACAAATGCCCAGTTAGATGGAATTGTGAACTTTGACTGGGCCATTCTAAGACATGAATATGCCTTCATCAAACCCAAATTTTGAAACCAAAACCTCTGGCTGTAGGGTTTCACTGCCCAAGGGGCAAGGTGAACTCCTGCCCCGGGTAATAAATAAATTTTGAGTTCAAAGGGGTTTTTCCTACAGCACCCATCTTCCCATTAATTCTGACCAGCTTCACTGTAGAAAACCATGTTCACAGCATAAATGCGGGCCCACCATGCCCTCACCGGGGGGAGGTTTTTTTCAGGGTTGATTGAAGTGGGGGTTTTTTTGCACATAGTTTTTAAACTGCGACAGGGTGGGTTTTCCCAATTTTTTAAAAACATTTGTTTTTTGGTCTCTCTGACCAGACCCCCTTTTCCCATGTGTGTTTTCACCTTCTTAAGGGGGCTTTTTTGAAAAAGCTGCCCCAGGTGGGGTTAAGTACAAAACTAGTTTTCAAACCGGGAGCTGTGGATCCGGGCGCCCCTTCCAGAGGTTTAGCATGGACCTTTTGGCTGCGTTGGCTATCACTAAAATTAACTTCATTGTATTTTTGTGGCTAAAAATGGACAAGATGGGGGAAAAATTTTTAAGGGGGGTTATGAGTACTGATGCAAGGCAATGTATAAACTCACCGTAACCCTTCTGTTTGTTGTCTGTGTTTTTTGGTTTTTTTTTTCATTTTTTCCCCAAAACAAAAAAATTTAATTGGGTTTGGGGGATTGTTCCCTTTTAAGCTCTTGAAAAGGAAAAAGCAAAATCCCTTTTTTGGGTTTTTTCAGTAAAATTCCCCCTCTTCCTCTGCAGGGTTTTCCCGGGCCTAAAAAAATTTCCCGGGGCCGGAGCATTTTTTTTAAAGGGTTCTGGGGGGATTCCGTTTTTTGATTTCAAAAGGGGGGAAGGTAAACTTGACTTTTTTTTTTTAAAAAATTGGGAATTTTAAAAACCCCAGATGCCGAAAAAAGTTTTTTATTAAAAAAATTTGTCGGGGTTTTAGTTTTTGGTTAAAAAAAGGGGTGGGGAAAATGTTTTGAAATTTTTGTAGAAGTTTTTTAGTGCATATGGGGGTTGTTTGTTTAGCCTATTTGTGTCCTTTTTAATTTTTGGGGGGGTAATTATTTAAATTAAAAAAAAGGGGGTTTGCGGGTTTGGGGGATTGGGGCTTGTGGGTGTGCTCCCCTTTGGCCCCAAAACTTAAATTTGACCTCAACACAGGGGTTTTTAAAGGTTTTTTTTGTTTGGGGTAACCCCAAAATTTTGGGTAAAAGGGGGAAAAAAACCCGGGTTTTGGGTCTAAACCCCCTTTCTCTGCCTAAAATCCTGCCTCCCCCCAATCATTGGCCCCCTAAGGGAAAAACCAAAAAACCTTTTCCCCAAAATAAAATTGTTTCAAAGGGGTTAAATTTGTTTTCTTTAAGGAAAAAAAATTTTAACTTAAATAAAAATTGTTTTTCTCTCATTTTAGTTTTAAAAGAGGGCTTGGGGGGCCCCAAACCTTTTTTACTGTTACCCTGTTTTTAAAAACAAACCCCGGAAAAAATTTAAGTGTTTTAAACCTTTAAATTTCCCTAAAAAGGGCCTTTAAAATTATTAAATACAGATAAAATTATTCACTTTTGCTGGTGACACCAGGGGGTGCTTTTTTTAACGTTTCTGTTATAAATTTTTTTTAAAAGTTTTTTGTTTTGAAAGGGAAATTGGGCCCCCCCGGCTGGAAAGTAAAAAAAATTCCCCCCTTTTAATTTTAAAGTAAAAGAAAACCCCAACGATCTACCCAAAAGGAACAGCACCAACAGCTGAAATAAGAGTTCATTCGAGAGCGGAAAAAGACCCGGTTTTTTTGGTTTTAAGTCAAAAAAACGGGGAACCCCGGAAAGGGAAAACAACACCCCCAAAAAAAAGCCCATAAAACAGAAATTAAAGAGAACCCCCCGACTGGAAAGGCCCCCAAAGGGTTTTATACCCCCACGGAAAGCAAAGCGGTGATTGGTGGGTTTATTTGGGCACGGGGACTTTAAAAGCTATTGGGGGAAAGGTTTTTAAAAAATTTAAAATCAAATGCCCTTCCCGCGCCCGCCGTATTCCCAAAAGTTTTCCCGTGACCCCCAAGCCCTTTTTTTAGCAGCTCCAGGGAGTTTTTTGTTTTTTATTTTATAATATAAAATTTATTGAATAATTTTTTAAACCAAAAATTTATTTTTACCTTTTATTTTGCCGTTTGTCCAAAAAAGGCTACAAAAGCCCTGGGGGCCAAAGGGTGGGAATGGGGGGGGGGGGCCAATTTTATCTCGGGTTGGACATGGCCCGGAAACTTCCCCAAAAAAAAATAATCTTTAAACTGAAATTTTAAAAACAAAGCTGTCCCTTTTTAAATTGAACTCAAGCCTTTCCTAAACCCAAACCATTTTCCGGCATTTTTTTTTTTTTTAAAATTATATTTGGGGACCCCGTTTTTTTCGGGGAAAAAAAGGAAATTATTCTACCAATTTTTTCCTAAAAAACGGCTTTGTTTTTTTTTGTTTTAATTGAGGGAAAACTTGGCCACTTTTTCCCCACCCCGGTTTTCCCAAAATTTAAAACCCAAAAAGGACGTTCAATGGCAGCAAAATTTCCCCGGGGTAAAATCAATCATGGCCCCCCAAAATTTCCCTGCATTTTTTTCACCCAATGTTTTTTCCCATTTAACCTTTGGCCAAAGTGGGGAAAAGGCCCCACGGTTGCAATATGGGGGGGAAATTTCGGGGGCTTTAAAATTTTAAACCCCAAGTTTTGTATTTCAAATGTTTTCCCTTAAATTTTTTTAAAAAAACATTCATTACCCACCCCTTTCCCCCCGAAACGATGCTCTAAAGGGACATTTTGGGGCCCTTTATTCAATTCTTTTTTATAACAAAAACCGTCGTTAAATTCTATAAATAAATTATTAATACGGGTAGAAATAAAAAGTCATCTGTTTTGGTTTTTTGTGCTAGGTTTTCCCCCTTTGGGTTATTTTGAAAAATTGGGCCGGGTCTCTTTTTCAGTTTTTTGTTTGTTTTTTTTTAAGGTTGCAGAAAACTGAGTGATGAGAAAAAAGGTGCGCCTTTTTCCATTGCCCAGTAAAAATTTTTTGGTGATTAAATATCCCAAAAGAACCCCGGAAATTCTGATTTGGGTATGGCCAACAGGACAAGTAACTTCTGTTTCAAAGGTTTTTTTTATATATTTTTTATATATAATTTAAAAACTTGTTTGTAAAAGAAATATACCATTTTTTCTCTTTGCCCCCCCCCTAAAAATAAAAAAAAAAAAATACACCTTTTTTTAACCATCCCCCTTTTGTTTTAAGGGCATGGTTTTAAAATTTTTTCATTTTTGGACTGTTAATAACGTAAAAGAGGGGGAAAAAAATTTATTTTATTGTTCTTGTTATTTTTTTAAATAAAAGATTTTTCCAGGCATCCACCCCTTAAAACCTCAAAAAACCCTTGTGCTGATGGAAATTTTTTAGGCAAAGTTTGTAAATAATTTTAAATTAAGCTGACCCCGGGGGGTGGTAAATTTTTAAAAAAAAAATATGCACCCCTTTTCTTTTCAAACCCTCATTCCCAAAAGGGTTTTAAAAAAAATTCCCCCTTTTTTTTTTGAAAAAATTTCCCATTTGGATATGTTTTAAAAAAAGCCCATATTTGATAACCCATCAAAAGGGTCAAAATCAAAATCAGAAAGGCATTTGATAGGTTCCCTTTGGCCGAGACACTATCGGGGTTTTTTTTAAGGTTGGGCCTGCCTAACCCCATTTTTTTAAAAACTCAAACAAAAAAACATTTTGGGCCCTAATATATGTACCTATTTTATTTGATTTTTATTAAGGTCAATTAAGAGGCATCAAAGTACATGCTGCTGGTTTCTTGGCTGATTCAGATTCCTAGCCGATTCATTGGTGCATCTCTAGACAAACCACATCAAATTAACCTTGTTCAATATGAACTTCACTATATCATTTAAATAATTGTTCTGGTTTAGGTAAGACAATCTTTTTACTAAGGTACCACTACATAGCTATGGATATATTTTTTTTACCACATAACTTTTTAACTACAGCTTAATTTATCAAATTTTATTTAAAGCGGTTGAAAATAATAATTATTTTTTGTATCTTGCTGTTGTTGCAGAAACACCATGGAGGCCGTGCCTGCCACCTGTCTGGGAGATGTTCGATCAGTTGCTCTGAAAGCCTGCGTCATTGGAATTGATGAAGGACAGTTTGTAAGTTTGTGTGCAAATTATCTCTTTGACTATTCAGTTTAAACCTTCAGTCACCTTTATGAGAATCAGAGCCATTGTTATCAAACTGTGTTCTTGGCCCAGATAACCAACATCTAGCACTTGGGGGAAAAAAGCATCTTGTCTGTCGATTGATGAGACACAAGAGGAAATTCCTTCTGTGAATAACTAAAACAGCTATCTTTAAGATAAAGAACAGCACACTGATGTGCAAACATGGTAGTGGTAGTGATGATCTGGGGCTCCGTTACTTCTTCAGGACCTGGACAACCTTATTTAATCAATAAAACCATAAATTCTTATCTCTTAGGACTGGACTAGTTGAAGGACAGACTTAAATCCAATTGAGATGCTGTGGCATGGCGTCAAACCCTCCAATGTGGCTGAGCTATAACAATTTTGCAAAGAAGAGTGGGGCAGTTCTCCAGTGGGACATTGTGATATCGGCATCAAGAATCATTGTGTGCTGAATTATGATTTTTAGCCACAAGGCAGAGATGGACAAGAAGATGAGAGGCTCAAGTATATCGCGATGTGGATGCCAGACGGAGACTTCTCAAAATAAAAAAAACACTACAGATAGTTAATGGCAGCAACAGCTTCATCCAGAAAGGAGAGCACAGAAGCACTGAGCCAGAAGAACTTTCAATGGCCAAACGTTCTTGTTTTATTGTATCTCTGTTATAACAGCTATATTTGTCACACGGAGTCCAAGGTTTCAGATTCCCTGTGTATGAGACAAACAATCTAATCAATGTGTTTCCTCTATTTAGTTTCCAGACACTGTGGAGTTTTGTGAGGAGATGGCCAATTTAGGGAAGACGGTCATCGTAGCTGCCTTGGATGGAACCTTCCAGAGGAAGGTGGGTGTCGTGCTGTCTCAAACTGAGCAGCACTGTGAGAACATATGTCATAAAACGTCCCACACAATGAACACATTTCTTTTGGGAAAACCCAAACAATCAGCAGGAACAGCAGATGATGGCGTGCTCTCATTATTCCAAACACAATAGTGTCTTTTGTGGATGTAATTTAATTAAGTCGTCATTCTTTCAGTGCTATGTCATGTTTTTCTGTTGTGTTTAGTATTTCGGTTTTCCTGGCTTTCGTTCTCTTGTTTTTAGTAACAAAATAGTAATTATACATGAAGATTAATCAGAAATTTATCAACCTGAACGTCCAGGTTTTTCAGTCCTGAATCTATGTCCTCATTTCTATAAATATTTATTACTCATACTTGTCCTTTATTTGGGTTTTTGTAGTCTAGTTATGCAGTCAGGTTTATTTTCTTCTTTAGCAGTCAGTATTTGTTCTCATGTAGTTAAAATGTTGACCATGTTTGATTTCTTAAAAGCTCCTCCTAAAATCTATACACACTAAAGACTAATCATTCTGTGGTTCTTGTTTAATTGGAAATTTACATTATGTCCCAGAATTTCTTTAATATTTGAATAGATACTTATTGACATTAATAGTTTAGGAAAGAAGGCTATAAACAAAAGCACTGAGCAAGGACTACTTTCTGTTGGAAAGAAAAACAGAGAGTACATCAATTTCATAGCAGTAATAATGGCTTTGTCCAGGAGATGGACAAAGTTAAACTCAGAAATCCTTGTTTAAGAGAATATTCTATGATAAAGAACTAACAAAGACTGCACTGAGTTCATAGCAGCAATAGCTCTATTAATGGAGTCAATCACTAAAGGGCACAAGCACTGAGCCAGGGGTACTTTGTATAGAAATGGAAAATTGAAGAGAGTGGGATTTATGGTGGCAGTAGCTCTGTTAGTGGCTTCCTCCAAGAGAGGGAATTAAACACAGGCAGACCGAGCCAGGGGTACTTTCTATGGTAGAGAAAGGAGTAAATTCTACAGGAAAACATGTACTCTTTTATTTTTCTTTGTCATAATAGTGCCAGTAAAGGTAGTACTAGGTATGGTCTGGTGGAAGTTCTATGTTTCTTTGGTAAGGGCTTCTAAAATTTTGACTTTCACAAGGACCATCTTTGACATGTTTGATCCGATGTGCATGTTCTTTTAGCCTTTTGGGAACATCCTGAACCTGGTTCCTCTGGCAGAGAGCGTGGTGAAGCTCCACGCCGTCTGCATGCAGTGCTACAAAGAAGCGGCCTACACCAAGAGGATAGGAACCGAGAAGGAGGTGAGGAAGTCAGACTAACACATTCTGAAGGTGTATGAGCCAGACTGGATCAAATCAGTCAAGGTGCACTGAATAAAGACTACAAGTGATAGATAGTTGAAGTGTTTTGAAGAGCTTTCGTGCTTAAACGGAACATAAAATTAAATTTAATCATGAAACCCAACTGGATTTGTTTCTCCTACACAGGTGGAAGTGATTGGAGGTGCTGACAAGTACCAGGCAGTGTGCAGGAAGTGTTATGGAGGTCTGGCGGTCGACAAAGAGAACAGTTCCTCTTGCGGGAATGAAACTCCCCAACATATCCTGATGGGAAGACTCGCCGACCCCAACGTTCCCCGAAAACTTTTCTCTCCTCTGCACCTTTGAGGGGGAAACGGGACTTGATGCATCAATTATTAAAATCAATTGTGTGAGAAGTGTGTAGTGGTTTTATCCAAGGCCTTTTGCAATTAATTAGTATAGTGACTAAATATTTTGATTGAATCTTTTTGTTTTGGTGGTTATATTTTGTATACTTGAATACATTAAGCACTTACTAGTAGCTTTAAATACAGGGAATCATAATAGCTTACTGTTTTATAACGTCTGTACCTTTTTTTACTTGTTTGCCCTTTTCAGATTTTAAAAGTTAATTATCTTAAAAATAAAAAGGGAAACTTTTCGGCAATCCAAAATACGGGGTTTACTTAGTGTTTTCCCGGTCAGAAATGAAAAATAAAAACAGGAAATGACATTTATTGTTTATATCTCAAAACATTTTGACAGTGGGAAACTCCGGG